>JAKCPI010019586.1:0-12348 GCA_023213315.1 Euborellia annulipes
GGGGCGTTAAACATGGTGGTGAGGTGCCTTCTCTAAGCTGATGACCGCTCTGTGTCCAAAGCAGAATTGATATTAAAATAATATAGAGCAATCTATTAAAAGAACGGACAACTAAGTTTTTAAATTAATCATTAGATGGCACCTCCTTATTGATTTTGTTCTAATATGAATTTTAAAATATAATTCAATTTTAAGAAGAAAATTTTTACTTTCTCTTACCTATGTATATATGTAATATATATATAGAGAGAAAGTATTGGATTCATGTCAAAAATTCGATGTCGAGATTTTGATGGATCTTCACGTTTTGAGGTCCCCTGAATCCAAAAAAGTGGTTTTCGCGACATGGTCTGTCTGTGGGTGGGTGGGTGGGTGGGTGGGTGTGTGGGTGGGTGTGTGTGTGTGTGTGTCTGTGGTCAATTTTAAGCATGAAGGAATTGAGCTATGTGGCTGAAATTTTATATTTAAGTTAAACACCCCCGGGACCGGAAAAATAAGCTTTTAATCAAAATCGGCCAAAGAGTACTTGTACTTTACTGATGTACTTTTTCAGTTTTTTTCGATTTTCTCAAAATTCGCTCTAACGATTTTGATTAAAATTCAAAAAATCAATTATATTTTAGATGCTCTTTCAAATGTATATTCTCGTTTAGCCCTCAAAATTGTTTGAAGCACACTTTACTCTTGTGCTTCATAGGAAAGATAGGAGAAATGGTTGCTATGGTAACAAAATATAAATATTTTCCCATACTTATAAATTTTACATCAGAATTCAAATATTCCCTACTGCCGGGAACTAAATACATGTCGACACAAAAAATCTGGTGTGACAAGCACAGTACACAACTTTCGATTACCGAAGGTAAGAGAAAGTTGTGTGCTGTGCGCCAGTCACACCAGATTTTTCTCTCACATTAATAGATATAAAAATAAAAAATAAATACACAAAATATACAAAGGTTAAAATAATTATAGAAAGATATAGATAAAATTTTTTTGTATACATAAACAAAAATCACAAAGGGTTACCATCCCCTCTATTTGAGAAATGCTATATAATACATATTAAGGTCTTTAGTATTTCATATAGTATAGCATATATAGCATTTCTCAAATAGAGGGGATGGTAACCCTTTTGTGATTTTTGTTTATGTATACAAAAAAATTTTATCTATATCTTTCTATAATTATTTTAACCTTTGTATATTTTGTGTATTTATTTTTTATTTTTATATCTATTAATGTGAGAGAAAAAAAATTTTCTTCTTAAAATTGAATTATATTTTAAAATTCATATTAGAACAAAATCAATAAGGAGGTGCCATCTAATGATTAATTTAAAAACTTAGTTGTCCGTTCTTTTAATAGATTGCTCTATATTATTTTAATATCAATTCTGCTTTGGACACAGAGCGGTCATCAGCTTAGAGAAGGCACCTCACCACCATGTTTAACGCCCCTAAGGCATTTGATATTAATAGACAAAGCCCACCTACTATATCCTCGCGGCACTGAAGATGATGTGTGTCTTACGCATCGAAATATCTGCCAAATAAAAGGACGTCAGGTGGAGCTATAAAATTGCTGGTTATCATTCTCCAACCCCCCTTACTCTACTCATCCCAGCCTATTATTCAATCTACGAATACATAAGTATTTCTCTATACATTTCCTATAGGAGAAATTGTAGCTATAGGAATTAATAACCGAAAAATTTATAGAAATTTCGGGATGAAAATAATTTTTCTCTGAGAATCCCTAGAATACAAAAATTCGTTTCGAAATTCCAACGGGAAGTTATTCAAATAGAGCGTGACAAATGGACAGACGTACAGACATTAGCGAATTATATAAATAGATTAATTCATTAGAAATTTTCAATCCCAGTTGTATTTTTCTGATGAAGGTTGCAAAATCTCGACCGAAACGCTACTAAAATCTAAATTCTTTTTAAGGATCTTTTAGTTTCGGGATTTAAAAATATGGGAAAAATTTCTCCTTAACGAGTCCTTCCCCCAACTAAGTAATTTGATAAAAGGAGCGGATCATAAAATATGCTATTGCATTGACAGAATAAAAATAGTGATTTTTTGAAATTCACAAACGCTATAGATTTCATTATAAATTTTCAATCGCAGTTGTATTGTTCTGACGAAGGTACTCGCAAAATCTCGACCGCAACGTTAATAAATTTTACATTAATTTTTATTTTATTTTGATTGATGTCTCTTCTATATAAATAAAGAATATTTAAAAAATATTTTAATATTTGAAATTCACAAAAGCTATAGATTTCATTAGAAATATTTAATTATCATTGAATAGTTCTGATGAAGGTTGCAAATCGAATCGTTAACAAATTTCAAAAAAAAAAAAAAAAAAAAAATTATTGATGTGTCTTCTGTAGCAATTAAAGAATGTTTAAAAAAATAAAATTTAATTTTTGAAATTCCCATAACGTCATTTTTATATATTATTTTATTGGAAAACTTGACTCACAATTGTATTATACTGTTAAAGGCTACAAAATCTCGACCGAAACGTTAATAAATTTTATATTAATTTTTTTTATTTTGTATGATGTGTCTTCTATATAAATAAAGAATATTTAAAAATAAAATTGTAATTTTTGAAATTCACATAACATTTTTATATAAATATATTATTTCATTAGAAATTCTCAATACCCTTGTATTTTTCTGATGAAGGTTGCAAAATCTCGACCGAAACGTTAATAAATTTCACATAATTTTTTTTTTTTTATTCTATTGCCTTCTATATAAATAAAGAATATTTTATTTATTTATTTATTTATTTAGTAAAAAATTTACATTCACTCAACAGAAAATTTCCATTGCAGAGTGAACTGGGAACAAATAATCATTTCACAATTTAGATAAAATTATAAAATTTACATATGATAACAAGAAAAAAAATAAAATTAATAATATAAATTATAACTCAAATTATGGAATTCATGAAGAGGCCTCCCTCCTAGTATATTCAACAATCATGTTGAATATGGGAGATCTCTCCATTATCCTGGTTCTCGCCCTGCTAATATGAAACAGAGATCCAAATCTTAAGGAAACTGCTGGGACCCTGAAGCCAATTTTAGCTTTAAAGTCAATATTCCTGACTATAGCTGGAAATAATTACTCCATACAAAGTCAGGTAATCTTCTTGATTGAAAAAGACAATTTATTTAAAAAATGCGAGAATTGTATAAATATAATCAAGACCGCGATGAATGCATGCACGGGGGTGGTTAAAAAATTTTAATTTAGGAAATTCACAAACATTATTTTATATATATTATTTCATTAGAAATTTTTTCACATCTTCCATTTTTTTTTTTTTTTTTTTACAATTTATTATAGCAATGTATATGTGTGTGTGTGTGGTCTAGGGCTAAATAAAGGGCGTCGATGTTAATCCTATATTTAGACAGGGTGGCGAATAAATCAATGCTGAAAGAGGAGAGAGAGGAGGACAGACAGATACAGGACAGCACTTGTTACAGTGTGACAGGACAGCCATAGAAGGTTATAATTTATATAATAATACCCCTAGAGCAGCAGAAGCTAAAAATAAACAGAGGGAGGAAAAATAAATTAAAAAAAAAAATAAAATAAAATGAAATCAAATAAAAACCGAAACGTTTCCTTTTTTTTTTACAAAAAAAAAAAAATAAAATAAAATAGTTTTGAGTGATAAATTGAAATGATGATGGATGATGGATCATAGGATGAGAGAAGAAACAATTTCTAAAAACCGGAAGAGAAGGAAGGACTGAAAAATAATCAAGTGGATTAGTCCTGATGATATCATCCATTTATAACAATACGCTTTCTGAATGTCTATCAACGGGGAAAATTTATGACATCTCTCTTTGAAAAGAAAAATAAGGATTACTTGTTAAATAATTCTATTTTATTTAAGGATGTGACTATTTGCACTTACTGTATATGCACGCAATTGGACATATTGTATGGGCAAATAATTGGCTATATATAGGGTGGTGCAAAAAAACGGTCTATTTTTTTTTCTCCAAAGATGAGCTCAAAAAAATATTTTTTAACGATCGCTCAAAATTTTTAAAAATATCCAAATTCGTCAAAAATCGATTTTTTTTTCTAATTTTTTTCTCTTTACAGTTAAATTTTATAGAGGAAAAGAAAATACTTTTCTCAAATTTTCAACTTAAAATATTAATTTTCAAAGGTCGCTCAAAATTTTTTTAAATATTTCAGTGTACTACTTTCGATGTTTTCGAGCGACCTTTAAATATTCATATTAAAGATTGAATCCATTTTTTTCTTTTAATTAGTAAGATAAATGACAAAAATACATCACGAGATGAACAAAAAATCACAAAGAATACTGAAAATATATCATTACTATATATTTTTTCAATAACTTGCTATTTTGTAAATTAAAGTTACAGGTACAATTGATTATACAGTATTTTCTCAAATATCTTACTAATTAAAAGAAAAATGTATTAAATCTTTAATATAAATATTTAAAAGCCGCTCGAAAACATCAAAAGTAATGCACTGACAAATTTAAAAAAATTTTGAGCGACCTTAAAAAAAATTAATATTTTAAGTTGAAAATTTGAGAAACGCATTTTTCTTTTCGTCTATAAAATTCCACCGTAACGAGAAAAAAAGAAAAAAAGAAAAAATCAATTTTTGACGAAATTGGATATTTTTTAAAATTTTGAGCGACCGATAAAAAATATTTTTTTTGAACTCATCTTTGGAGAGGTCCCTTAAAACGTGATAAACCAACATATTTTCATATGAGACTCGAAAAAAAAAAAATTGATCGTTTTTTTTTTGCGCTACCCTAATGGACATACTGTATGTGCACGCAATTGACTATTTGCACAAATTGTATGAAAAAGGGATAACTTGCTGCTTTGGGTTGCTCAATAATGGTTTTTTTTTTTTTTTTTCAAATTTAATTTTTAAATTTTCACTGAATTTTATATCTTTCTAACAATACTGTACAGTAATTACCTTAAAAAAAAAAAAAAAACTCAAATTTATTTACTCTCATCAAATATAATGCCAAAAACTTCTCAATTTTAATTATCAAAAATATAATAATAGTGTGTGACGTCAGTATGTATAAATAACCAAATTCGTGGAGTTTTTAAGAGTTTTTCACTTCCTTTTCTATTTTGAGCTTAAATTCAAAATTTCATCGAATTTGGACTAGTGGAGGCCAAGTTATTTAAATTTTCAAAATAGGCTGGGCCCAAGCTCATTTTGACACATCAACAAGTTATTGCCTATACATACAGTATGTGCAAATAATCAAATCATTTATTTAATAACTAGCTACGTCGCCCGACTTCAAACTACCAAATTCACTCAAATTCTTTTCAATTTAAATTTTTAGTTTGTATATTTTTTCTAGAAGTAGTGGATAATAAAAATGAAAAAAAAAATATAGATATATATAAATAAAAATTTTATAGTTTATTAAATACCGAAATTTTCGTGTCTTATCTCTTATAGGTGAATGTATAGTAAAGCTCTAAAAATTTCAACTTATTTACACTCTAAAATTTTCCTATAACAAAAAAATGACACGTTTCAACGTATGTTTAGTCAACGGCATTTGTGTCCAACCATTTTTTTTTTACATTCTCGTATCTATATATGTTAATAAATATAGAGAAATGTATTGGAATATTGGACAATAGCCTCCAGGCTACTCTACGAGGAGAGGGAGTTCCTGTGGCATCCTGTCCTATGGAAGGGACGTAAAGAAGATTCTTCGAAAGAGTCAGTGCTCAGGGAGTGCCCCTTCAATCTAGGACATCTTTCCTCGCATAGAAGAGGTTAGATAAAAGGAACCAGGTGGAACCAGAAATAAGGATTAGTTCACTAGCTAGATATAAACTATTTTGGATAATGTTATGTATTTCTCTTTATAATAAAACTAGATATAAACATCTGAGAAGGAATTAGAGATAAGAAATGATGTATATAACTTCACGGGGTGCCGTTAGATGACTACTGCCAGAGGTCGGCAGGGTTTGAGGTGTGTGTCTTCGTGCACAAAAGCACCTCGGATGAGAGATAAATTGTAGTATTCATGTTAAATATACAATGTCAAGATTTTGATGGAAATACACGTTTCCTGCTGTGTGTGTATGTTCAAAATTATTTTATTTTATCAATTATTTTTTTTTTTTTTTACTTTACTATTGTAAGGTATGTCTTTGTGGCTGGAAGTATTTATTATTAAGGAGTAAAAAAAAAATTCCAAGACATAGGCAGCCAAAATTATTTCTTTTATTATTGCTGTTCCAGGCTGACGTTTCGGCCACTGGTCTAGGCCATCTTCAGAGCCGGAAGCGTTGTCCTATGAGCGCTCCGTTCATGCTAATGTGTGCCGCTGAAATTGTAATTATCATTTATTCTCGCTTCCGGCTCTAAAGATGGCCTAGACCAGTGGCCAGAACTGTCAGCCTGGAACGGCAATAATAAAAGAAATAATTTTGGCTGCCTATGTCTTGGAATTTTTTTTGACTCCTTAATAAATAATTTACTATTGTACTTCATAAGAAAGAACTTTCATTTACAGAAAGTTATGTGCTGTGCGATCACTCACACCAGATTTTAAAATATTGATCTGCCAGAATACACTTTTCCTTATCATAGTCATTATAATTAAATTCCCTCTCTTTGGGCCGTATAAAATTTGACATTGATTAATAAAACAAAGTCAATCTATCTATCTATCTCTTGCGATATAGATCTTGTTATATTCGGAGAGAGAGTGAGTGAGTGAGAGATCGGGAAATAATGTCTCTTTAGGGAAATTAGTAAACTCAGCCCCTGGCTCAAAGTCCCTATGACAATAGATAATACCGAACTATGTACCTACTGTGTGTTATCTTTATACCTTGCTAGGCCAGCAGGCTATTGCAAATATTATTCTCCATTAGAAAGAGCGTGTATTATATATTAATATTTCTCTGTGTTGAAATTAAATTATTTCCCTCCTCTACTGAGATTTCATAATGATTGGGAATTTATTATCTTTCGTTATCAACATTACACTTTTCTTTTCTGAATCACACAGTAGTATTAAGTTAAAATATTATTGAAGTGGGTTCGATCTCCATGTAGAACAATTATTTTTCAAGTTAAAAGCATTTCATTAGACCCTTTCCGATTTCAATTCCAATAATTTGATATCCCAGGCAGGGCCGTGCTTAGGGGGGGGGGGCGACCGGGGCCTTTGCCCAGGGCGCAAATTTTGAAGGGGCGCAAGTGCAGAAAAATTTTGGTTCCGCGGGCGGCAAAAATTTAGAGTCTCTAAAAAAAAAAGGTAAAATATTTTTACGGGCGGAAAAAAATTTTGGTTCCGGGGGCGCCACACGTGAAAAAATTTCGGTCCCGGGGGCGAAAAAAATTAGCGTCTCTAAAAAAAAAAGGTAAAACATTTTTCCGGACGGGAAACATTATTGTGACAATGTAAAAAATATATACAAAGGGCGCTAAAGGACTAACTTGCCCCGGGCTCTAAATAACCTAGGCACGGCCCTGATCCCAGGTATAATGCTGCAAAAGTACTGTGCAAAATTATCGGGGCCTGTGGATGAGGTAAAATAATCTCAACTAGGTTTAAATTTCATATTATATATTCGTATGGAGGAAGGCCGTCTAATTTACCCCTCTTTCTTTTATTTCTTTTGCATCTTGCTTCTTAATTTGTAACGTTTTGTTTTTGTGTTGTATTTTAAGGTCCTTAGGTTGGGTGACGTATAGTACCCGAAACGGTAACATTGATAATAAATAATTTTGGGCCGAATAAAGTCTATTTTCTTCACCTTTCATATTATATTTAGATACATATCTGGGAGCTCGCTGGTGAAGCAAGCTAGGGTGCGGGCTTCTACAAAGAAGAGCCCTATTCAAATCCTGAGCGTGCGGGATTTTTCATTAAATAAAAATATTTATTTAATGAAAACAAAGCAGGCCCTGGATTATAATATTGGATCTCACCACAATAGCCCTCAGGCAATTCTACGAGGAGAGAGAATTTCTGTGACATCCCGTCCTGTGGAAGGGACGAAGAAGGTTCCCTCTCAGTGAGGCATTTTTCGAAAGGAGTCGGTGCTGAGAGAGTTCCTCCTCAACTAGGACATCCTCCCTAGCATAGAAGACTTTGGATAAAAGGAACTGGGTGGAACCAGAAATAAGGCTAGAAAGGAACGCAAGAGGAGAAGTTAGAAATAGGAAATAATGAAACTTCACGGAGTGCCGGTAGATGGTGTGATTGGTGGCAGAGCACACAACACAAAAAATTTTAAGTTATCTATACTTACAATTATAAATAGAAATTTATTATAAGGAAAATTTATATTTTTCACTTGAGACACTCAGAAGATTTGATTTTTTCCTCATAGTTAGAGATAAAAGTTAAGATAAATGAATAAATTTTTATCACTTCCTAAAAAAAATAAATAAATAAATAAATAAACACTTCGATTTAATTAATTATCTACGTATATATAGGCTATCTGGATGGGTATCTAATCATTTTAAAAAGAAAATTATTCTAAGCAATTTTTTTTTTCCATTATTGTCGAAAATAGTTGCATTGCTCGGCTGGCTTTTGTCTAACTGGGGAACGATCTTGTAGACTTAAGGCCTAATAGTAAAATAATACCAGTTGAATTGTCTCATTGATGTTGATTTCCCATGTTTAGTAATAATGAAATCCATTTTGAATGACTCAGCAGGGGGTGTCAGTCAGGTGTACACTAAAGTGAACTAAACGTCATCTCCGTTACGTGCTTTTTTATATATTCAACGACGTCAGCGCCATCTTTAGGCATTCCTGTGAAGTTAGATTCAAATTTTCCCGCCAATTTTCACTAATTTCTATGAAATTAGTGACAATTTTCAAAGCCAGTGTTTACATTAATAAAAGCATGATGTTACAATAAGTTTTTAACATAGATGTTACAAAATATTATAATGGAGGAATGATTTATTAAAATTTTGTAATATATATGTTAAAATTTTTTTTGCTTTTTATGTAAAAACTGGCGCTGATGATTGTGACTAATTTCATGGATATGAATGAAAAATGGCGGGGAAATTTGAATCTAACTTCACAGAAATGCCTGCAGATGGCACTGACGTCGTTGAATATAAAAAGGCACGTAACGTGACGGACATGACAGTTAGTTCACTTGAGTTGGAGCAAGTGTACAGTAATTGAGAACGGCTACAGAATAAGCAGTCGAAACGTTGTAGAGTATTTATATTTTTAATAAATAATTAATACAAAAATGTGGTTTTTCCTAATAAAAAATAAAAATTCCTTTTCTTTTTTTTTTGAAAAAGAATTTATCTCAACTGTTACCAAATACTTGTTTCAATTAATTATTTTATTTATTTATTTTATTTTTTTTTTGTTCGTTGATCATCAACTCTTTGAGTTTAATTTAATTTAAAGTTGAGTGTGAGCGGGGGGGGGGGGGGGGATGGTTTCTAGTTTCTCTGATTCGGTGTTAAATTTCTAAAATGCGAACGAATAGACACGAAGAGAGAGAATGTTAGATGTGGTGTCTCCCCCCCTCTCCCTCTCACACACACACACACACCCACACTCGCACATAACGTAATTACAAAGCAAGTTGGAATCGCAAGATGAATTATTACACCCTTTAGAGTTAAATAATAATAATAATAATTACAATTTTTTTTTAACTCCTCTCTCATATAACATTTATAATTAATATAATTTTTTGTAATAAAAAAAATCTTGTAGTAATGGATTCAATAAAAAGCAGTTAGTTTTATTTCGTTTTATTAGGTATCTACTTCAAGCCATCATTTCGGTCGATGTAAGAAAAGAAAATTCCTTTTTGACTATCTACCCACTCTTTTGTATTGTAACCATGAAGATGGTCGTATATCTGGCCGAAACGTCGGCTTCAAGTGCAAAATAAAACTAGCTGCAAGTGCTCTTTCTTTCATCACTTATAACAAGAACTTGTCAGCTAAAAACCTCACACTAATATAAAAAAGCTGGTGTGACTGGTCGCACAGCACACACTTTCTCTTAACATCGGTAATCGTAAGTTGTGTTCTGTGCTTGTCACACCAGATTTTTTATGTCAACGTATATTTTGTTTTCGACAGTTTCGACATTTGAATTCAAGATATAAAATTTATAAACATTTATATTTTGTTACCAGTACAAGAGTAAAGTGTACTTCATAAGATTTCAATGACAAAATGAGAATATACATTTTAAAGAGCATCTAAAAAATAATTGATTTTTGAATTTTAATCGAAATCGTTCGAGCGGATTTCGAGAAAATCGAAAAAAACTGAAAAACTACATCAGTAAAGTACTAGTACTCTTTGGCCGATTTTGATTAAAAGCTTATTTTCACGTCCTCAGGGGGTGCCTAATTTAAATCTAAAATTTCAACTTCGTAGCTCAATTCCTTCATGCTTAAAATTGTACACAGACACACAGAAAGACAGACACACCATGTTGCGAAAAACACTTTTTTGGATGGCTCAAAACGTGTATATCCATCAAAATCTCGACATCGAATTTTTGACATGAAACCAATATTTTCTCTCTCTATATATTAGCATATATAGAGGTAAGAGAAAGTAAAAATCTGTTTTAATTTAATGTTAATTAAATTAAAATTTAAAATCGGTAACCAAATAATTCAATTGAAATAGATTCCAAATTCCCTCATATTTTTGAAGATGTCACAATGGTGGAAACAAAAAAAAGACGGCTGACGAGGGGACAAGAAATAGACGTTCGATGACTTAAAACATTTATATCTCGAAAAAACATTTGTTTAGATCTTATCTTGAATGTTAATTTTGTATATAAATTTTAGTTCCTTTATATTTTCATTCACCCAACTGGCGCAGAGCTCATAATTTAGATAATATAATAATAATAGTAAAAGATAAAGTTTATCAACTTAAAATGTCAGTGTCGAGTGACCATCAAAGGCTCTACAACAACAACAACAACAACAACAAAGGGCTTGACCTTTGTTTATTTATCTATTAATATTTATTACCACCATCTCTAGATGAAAGAATGATATTTTCATTTCTGCTTCTGCCTTTACTATGTTATCTTTTTTTATGTAAATTAAATTTTTTTTAAAGTGAAACTTTTATTTGATCCTCTTAAATTTTTTCGCTCTTCTATCAACATGTCTACAAGCCATGACAAGGGCCGTGACGCTACAAGCCACCAGGACAAAAATAGGAAAGTTGAAATTTAATATATATGACGAATTATGAAATAATAATTGTGAGATTTAATTATTCAATTTTTAAATTGATAAAATATAATTTTTAAAATAATTTAAAATGATTCAAATCTTCAATTACTAAATAAATATTGTTCTCAGTTTTTAACATGCGTCTATTGATTTCCCATTATCAATCCTCATTTTTCAATTATTAAGTTAAGATTAAAAACGCGATTTTAATACCCTTAATCGAATAATTTTCTGAAAATTTTCAGTTAAACGCCTACGATCCGAAAAAAAGTTTCACTTGCATCGTGGTTTCATAAAACCACACAATGATTTTTTCTGATTTACTTCAACGAATAAATAAATGAAATGCCTTGAATTGTAGTGTTGATGTTATAAAAACAATTCAGGGATTAAAGAATGTGATCGCTGAGATAAGTGAGAAGATATATATATATATATATATATATATATATATATATATATATATATATATATAGGCCTATATATATTGTTTTTTAATAAGATTGATATTTATATTAATTGTCTGAAACGAGTTAATGCGGCATTTAATTAAGAAAAGGCGAGGGAACGAAAACAATCCCAACCGGCCTCTGGCCGTAGCCATCTACCGGCACCACGTGAAGTTACATCATTTCCTATCTCTAACTCCTCATCGTGCATCCATTTTATAGTTCACGAGCTAATGCTTACCCGGTTCATTTTATCTAACCACTTTTATGCTCGGATGTCCTAGTTTGAGGAGGGACTCACTAAGCACTCCTTTTGAAGAATGCATCACTGAGAGGGAACCTTCTTTACGGGATGTCACAGCAATTCCTTCTCCTCGTAGAGTTGCCTGTAGTTGGATCCAATATTCCAGTTCAGTGCTAACTTGAGGATTTGTTTACTTTTGGAAGCCCTTGGGCTTGTTGTAGGGGTTAGCGTGCTGGCTTTGTACACCAAGGGTAGCTGGTTCGAATCTCAGGCAGTCTGATGATTTTATTTAAGCCATTTGGATGCCAAATGGCTTAAATAATAATGCCTGGATCCCAAATATA
>JAKCPI010019587.1:0-47391 GCA_023213315.1 Euborellia annulipes
TTCTCTTGTGACAACAGGGCCGGATCTAGGGGGGCAGTGGGTGCAACGTGCCCCGGGCGGCAGATATCAGGGGGCGGCAAATTTTGCGTCTCTAAAAAAAAGGTAAAATATTTTTTCGGACGGGAAAATTTGGTTCCGCGGAAAAAAAAAAAAATTTTCGCAGAAAAATTTTTGAGATCAGGGAAAATTTTAAGGAGGGGGGGCGGCAAATTAAATTTTGCCCCCCCTAAAAAATCTCCTAGTTCCGGCCCTGTGTGACAATATTCTAGTCCTTGTTGTTTTTATCAATTCAGCTTTCAATTTTTGAGGCTTGTTAATTTTCTTTTTACCAAATCGTTGTTTATACACAACCTACAACATGTATAAAAAAATTTCTAAGATCCCTTAATTTAGCAACATTATAAGATTTAATAGTCATTTTTAGAATTAAATTTTATAAAATTTGAGTATAAACAGATGAAATCAATCAATTTGACAATTATTTCAACTAATGGAAGAGCATCAAATTTTTTTTCCAATTCGATCGGCGCCCAGAGCCCAGCCAGGGAGACTTGCGTAACTCTTGTCTAAGCCTTTCGCCTTGCGCGAGATCGCTTTTCAAAAAATCGCTAAATCTCTCTTATTTATTCACGGATTTGAGGCAAAATGCAAAACTGGTCTCTTAAATCAATTATAAAGCTATAGGAATTTTTCTATTTAGCTACGCCCACATAAAATGAGGGTTTGTTGATGACACTCACGACTTCTAACGTCAACTCCCGCCAATATTTTCTAATTTATTGTTTTTTAATTAAATAAACACATTTAGGGTTTGATATCGATTGAATAAATTAAAATATAAAATATTCTAACTAAAACAATCCATTTTCGGCCAAGGAATGTTCTAAAAATAATAAAAAATCGATTTTAATTAATTTTGACAGATGAATTTTTTTTCTTTTCAAAATAATAAAAAAACTATTCAACATATATATATCTCAGCCAAAAACATCGGAGATGCAAAAAGGGGCGCCTCGCATTATTTTTGCCCAGCGTCGAGGTGAAATCAAAAAAATGCGCCTCGCTTTTCTGATTTATATAAAAACGAGGAAATATTTTCACTTAAATAAAACCCCTACAGAATTTTATTTGTTTCATATATCCTCGCTTTTATATAAATCAGAAAAGCGAGGCGCATTTTTTTGATTTCACCTCGACGCTGGGCAAAAATAATGCGAGGCGCCCCTTTTTGCATCTCCGATGTTTTTGGCTGAGATTTCACTTCTTTTTGTGAAATATTACATTTAAATTTTATTTAATAATTTTTGTTTATTAAATATTAAGTTATCCCATGAATAGATCTTTTAATATGCATTCCAAACAGTAAAAAATAAATACATCGTTTGGTATCCATTCAAAACGATAAACATAAGATTTCCCTAAATTTTATAAAATTTTAGGTTTTTTATTTTTGTTATGTTGGTAGAATGTAAATACATCGTTTGGTATCCATTCAAAACGATAAACATAGGATTTCACCAAATTTTATAAAATTTTAGAATTTTTATTTTTGTTATGTTGGTAGAATGTAAATACATCGTTTGGTATCCATTCGAAACGATAAAGATAGGATTTCCCTAAATTTTATAAAATTATAGTTTTTTTATTTTTGTTATGTTGGTAGAATGTAAATACATCGTTTGGTATCCATTCAAAACGATAAACATAGGATTTCACCAAATTTTATAAAATTTTAGAATTTTTATTTTTGTTATGTTGGTAGAATGTAAATACATCGTTTGGTATCCATTCGAAACGATAAACATAGGATTTCCCTAAATTTTATAAAATTTTAGGTTTTTTATTTTTGTTATGTTGGTAGAATGTAAATACATCGTTTGGTATCCATTCAAAACGATAAACATAGGATTTCACCAAATTTTATAAAATTTTAGAATTTTTATTTTTGTTATGTTGGTAGAATGTAAATACATCGTTTGGTATCCATTCGAAACGATAAACATAGGATTTCCCTAAATTTTATAAAATTTTAGGTTTTTTATTTTTGTTATGTTGGTAGCACTTCTTCTTATCACGTTAATCTATTGTATTTCTATCTGAAGGGATCCATCCTAAAAATTGTTATTCCATTAGGGGATGAAAATTACTAATATTAATAGATATGTTCCTAGATGACGTCATCATGGAGCAAAATAGTCAAAATTGTCTTTTCGCCACGTTAAAGATAGGACAAATTTGAAATTTTGAATACCTCTCAAAAAGTCACTTTTGATCCAAAATGAAATTTTATATCAAAGGTATCGGGTTTTTGATAGTACCTATTTGTATTTTAAATTTCATCCAAATCGGTCCAGCAGGGAAACCTGTAGCTTTGTCTAAAAATTTGAAAATTGAAGAAAAGAATGAAAAAAAAAAAAGAAAAAAAAAAAAAAAAAAAAAAAGGAAAAATAAGAGACTAACTTTTGACCTTCCGAAATCGGCAAAATCTCAACTTTGAGCCTCTGCCATTCTTTTTGGGACTGGAATTTTTTTTTGAATTTGTGCTCAAAATAATCCTTATTTATTCTAGTTTAATATAAAAAAAATTTGGCTCCGATATCTTAAAAACTTTTTGAGATATTCGCCCAGAAAGAGAAAAGTTTCTCAAAAAAATTTTTTCACGTCCCTATCTTTTATTAAGGATTTAAAATCATTCTTGATAATATAGTCTAGGGACGACTCGTCCATCTAAATGCAATGGGCCATTGGCATCTATTGGAATATCAACTAAATGGTAGTATTAAGAGTTTCTTTGCTTTCTTTTGCTTTTTACTTGCTCGGCGACGAGTCGCTCCCGCGACTCTTGATATAGAGTGAATAGTGCATTAGAATCAGCACTAAATCCTGAATCTTACACATTTATGTCAATTACTAGTTTGCTCTATTTAATAAGAGAGAGTCACATCTATGTTCGCTTGAATTTTCGTAAATTTGCTAAAAACTAAAAAAGATATAAAATTTGTGTTTAATGATTCGTTATCTGCATTAAATACAAAATTTATTCTATATCTTAACTGACTTCTACCTTTTATGTTTAATGATATTAAGCCTCCTCAAATTTTGTATCGTTTTTTGAGTATAACTCGAAAAATAATTGAGATACAAAAATAACAAAAGTAGATTCTTAATCCTCATCAAATCCCCCATATTTTCCCAGTCATATGTTTAAGAAGTGGTTAAATTAAAAATCTTATATTTTTAGATTTTGTATCAATTAATCGAAAACTGTTAGAGATATTAAAATTTCGTATGCAAATTCTTATTCAAGGTGAAATTTTATTCAGAAAGATGTATTACATGCCTTGTGTTGTGTTTAATAGATAGATAGTAGCTAGTGGCGTAGCGAGAGGGAGGGAGGGGGGCAAGGGAGTCATCATGCCCCGGGTGCTACTCACAAATGGGCGCCAAATGGTCCGCAAAACAAAAAATCTGGTGTGACTGGCGCACAGCACACAACTTTCTCTTACCTTCGGTAATCGAAAGTTGTGTACTGTGCTTGTCACACCAGATTTTTTGTGTCGACATGTATTTAGTTCCCGGCAGTAGGAAATATTTGAATTCAGGTGTAAAATTTATAAGTATGGGAAAATATTTATATTTTGTTACCATGGCAACCATTTCTCCTATCTTTCCTATGAAGCACAAGAGTAAAGTGTGCTTCAAACAATTTTGAGGGCAAAACGAGAATATACAATTGAAAGAGCATCTAAAAAATAATTGATTTTTGAATTTTAATCAAAATCGTTAGAGCGAATTTTGAGAAAATCGAAAAAAACTGAAAAAGTACATCAGTAAAGTACTAGTACTCTTTGGCCGATTTTGATTAAAAGCTTATTTTGTCGGTCCCGGGGGGTGTTTAACTTAAATATAAAATTTCAGCCTCATAGCTCAATTGCTTTATGCTTAAAATTGAACACACACACACACACACACACACACACACACACACACACACACACACACACACACACACACACACACACACACACACACACACACACACACACACACACACACACACACACACACACACACACACACACACACACACACACACACACACACACACACACACACACACACACACACACACACACACACACACACACACACACACACACACACACACACACACACACACACACACACACACACACACACACACACCCCCGACAGACAGACCATGTCGCGAAAACCACTTTTTTGGATTCAGGGGACCTCAAAACGTGAAGATCCATCAAAATCTCGACATCGAATTTTTGACATGAAACCAATACTTTCTCTCTATATATATATTACATATATACATAGGTAAGAGAAAGTAAAAATTGTTGGATAATTTTTATTTTAATTATAATTGATTTCTGGAAAATATATTTTAAATTTAGTACCAGTGTAATATAATAATTATGTATATTTTACATATAATATTTTATGGTTTTCGAATGGGGGGGGGGGGCGCTAAAAAGGAATTGTCCCCCGGGCGCGAGTTAAGCTCACTACGCCACTGAAGCTTCATTTTAACAGCCAAGTGGATTAAAAAAGGTTTATAATTAGTTGCGACGTTTCGAGTAATAGTCGCACTCATCTTCAGGGCAAGCAAAATAAAATCCAGATTAGCACAGGTTGTGCGGTAATGAAAAATTTAATGTTTATAAAATGTTCTTAATAGTTCTTAAAATTGATAATATGTACAATAATATAAAATTTATTCTTCCATCAATCAAAACCTTACGACTGACACCACATCTAAATAGCTAGAGTCCGACTAGTACTCGAAACGTCGGCAACCAAATATAAAGATTTTTGTAATCTAGTTTGAAAGAATTGTTAGTGCAATTAAAGTAAACACCCCAGTAGTTGGCCATGCATCAGCATTGAAAAACATGATGACATAACACCAAGTGGCTATCTACTGGGGCCTAAAGAGAATTTTTGAAAAAGTTTTGATACTTTTTCGTATTTATTTTTAAAAGTGAATTAAATATTTTAATATTTCAAAAAATATACTGTACTTTATTTTTTACAAAAAAATTTTATAGTTCTAACTAGTAAAATATATGATTGTTGTGCGTGTTCAGTAATTGCTCTGATTTGATATTAGTATATGTATCAACGAAGGGTTGCGAAAGCAGAGACTTGCAGCCAAATTTTTTTCTTTAAATATTCAATTGAGCCGACGTTTTGGTCTCGATAGAGGCCATCTTCAAGGCCCAATAAGTGTCAGGAAAATATATATATTTGCATATGTGTAATGATGCTCATCAGGTGAAAGATCTTGCAAGATCTTCAAGGTACTTCAAGAAATATACACCAATGTATAATTTTATTTGTATCTATTACATATAATATTTTGCTCTACCTCCCAAAGACAAGTGGGAACCCCAATTTTGGCCAAGTAACAGTACTTTATCGTTTCTCTCTTTATCCGAAATTTTAAGTCATATAAGTTATGGAATAAATAAAACAAAAATCCCAGACAAGTCCTGTGAACTAATTATATCAATGTAACCTTTGATATAAGCTTAGGCTTAATTAATTTTTCTTGTAAATATCTGAGGGCTTGTCTTGGATGTTACTAAAAAAGTTTCATGTTTGGGAATACATTCTAAAAAAAAAATTCATTTTTTAATGATTAAAAGAAAAGAATTGGAAATGTTGTGGATCTGGGGTAGGAGATGCTAAGAGGGGAGGATATCTCCCAGTAGAGTTAGTTGCAAACGAAGTAATTTGCTTGAGTGCTACTCGGGTAGATATATACCTGTTGTTGCATCTCGCAGGGGCGCAAACTAATTAACTCGCGTGGCTAATTAGTCCAGGGATCCATTCGCAACTCACGAGATGAGTTCCTTGTTTGTTTGCGAAATCGATACCCCCACCCCACCCCCCATATCTCTCTCTCTCTCTCATTTACTTTATTTATTTATTTCACCTTAAAGGAATATTTTTTTTTTTATATTTGAAAAAATCCCAGGGACATATTTTTTTTTTTTTGTGAATACGTATTACCAACGAACGACGACGACGTCACTAATATATCATTCCGGGAATCAGGGACAAGTTGTAATTAAAAGCATTTAAAATGCTATATACAAGAAATGAATTATGAGCGAGCTACAAAGCAGTCAAAAATTAATACCACTTTAATTAACTCGGCGCGCGGGGCTATGCATTTGTGAGCACCCTGCAGGACAGAACTGCCACTAACCCAACCACCCCCCCCCCCGCCCTCCCCCATCATCCTCCCCCACGCCATGCCATACCCTTTTATCTTGCCAAGCTGTAATAAATAACTCCGGAGCTTTTTAGGTTTGGAGCCCAGCATCCGACCCCGGGCAGCGGACGTCGTGCTCACTCTTAACTCCGCGTGGATTATGTTCTATCTCTTTTTATTTATTTATTTATTTTTTTTCGTAAACGTCTTGGCTTAAAGAATCATTAGATTTATATTTCTGTGTTTATTATCTTATCCAAAAGAATAAGTAACCATTTATCTTACAATTAAATATATAATATATTTGCTAGATAAAATAGAAATTCTTTTAATGTCAAAAATACTAGAAGCACAATTTTAAATTTATTTTATTAACAATTCGTTATCATTTCAGCTTTTAAGATTCCCACAATTATAAATATAAGCAATTTTTTTTTTTTTTTACTTTAAACACAAAATGATTTCAAATTTAAATACGCTGTTTTAATTTCTTACAGTTTATTTGGACATGCACCATCAAGATAATTCATCTCGATTTGAACTTTATATGTAAAACGAGTATTATACCAAATCAATTCATATTCTTATATTTTTGTTTTAATTCTGGGAGGTTATTATACTGTTAAAATAATATTGTAATTTTATTAAATTTATAATTTATATTAATGGAAGAAAGAGGCTGAAAGTGAATTTAAAACGATTAGAAAGAGAGAGACAGACGATAATGATTTTTTTTTTTAAATTTATTTGCCCCTACGATAATGATTGCAAGTGAGAGAGAGATATGTTTTCTTGGAAATAATTAAAGACAGAAATAAAATAAAAATAAAAAAGAATTTTTTTTTTTTAACAAAAAAACATTCACACTTTTTTCTCACACACACATTCACACTGTCTTTTCGTCAACTGAGGCCATTTAAGACTTTTTTTTTTTTTTTTTTTCATTTAAGACTTACGATAACCGTTATTGGATTTAATATACATATATGGGGTCGAGGCATTCTTATTTAAGCCATTTGGTATCCAATTGGCTTAAATAAAATCATCGGACTGCCTGGGGTCCGAACCCGCGACGTTTGGTACACGAGGTTAGCACGCTAACCTCTACACCAAGCTCCGAGGGCTAAATGGGCATTTAAATAATAATTGATTTTTAATCTAATTCATTCATTCATTCTCACACTACACACACATTCACACTGTCTTTTCGGCAACTCAGGCCATATAAGACATTTACGATAACCGTTATTGAATAAATATACATATATGGGGTCCAGGCATTCTTATTTAAGCCATCTGGTATCCAATTGACTTAAATAAAATCATCGGACTGCCTGGGGTCGAACCCACGACGTTTGGTATACGAGGTTAGCACGCTAACCTCTACACCACGCCCCGAGGGCTTTTTTAATCTAATAAAAAGAAAAAGATTTAAATTCTGTTACCATGGCAACCATTTCTCCTATCTTTCCTATGAAGAACAAGAGTAAAGTGGTCTTCAGAAGATTTCAACGGCAAAATGAGAATATACATTTTAAAGAGCATCTAAAAAATAGTTGATTTATGAATTTAAAAAAAATTCTTGGAGCGAATTTTGACCACACAGACACACAGACCAATTTGCGGGACCCACTTTTTTGGACTCAGGAGGCCTCAAAACATGTATATCCATCGAAATCTCGACATCGAATTTTTGACTTGCTCGCAATACTTTCTCTATATATTTCATATATAGGGTAAGAGAAAGTAAAAAATTATTTACCTGAAAAAAAAAACATAATAAGGTTATCATATTATACAATAGGAAAGTGCATTTTTACCCAAAATTCACATTCACCATAGAAAAACATTGAAACAAAAAAGTGGGACCAGACTCAACACATTTATAACATTATTAAATCAAAAATTCAATACATGATCTATTACTAATTTATTTAACAATCAATTACCTGAACGGATTCGACCAATTTCCTATCGTTAATATGAATTTTGCGTAAAAAATCACAATATGAATACACAATGTTTTTTTTTTTTATTTTGAAGGATTAATAATTTCTCTCTTTTTTTTTAATGATAAAAGATAACAACGTGATGAAGATGAATAAGAATAGGAAGAAGAAAAAAAAAGGTGGAATTTTTCTCTCCTCGCCTAAAGCCTTATAAGTCCAAGACTAATTTAAAAATTATGTTATTATGTAATTTTTAAGGATCCAACAGATGCTTGCTTACCGACCAACCAATTTCATTAGAGGTTAAAAATGGAGTCCCCCCAAATGATAGGTTTCTTTCTCTTTCTCGCTCCTCTTTTGTTTCGAATTTTGTTTTTTTTTTTACATACGGGTTCTTTGCAAAAACATTTTTTTTTTTATATTACAAAAGAATGAAAATTGTTCTGAAATATTTTTTAACTTCTGGTAATTATTATGAGTCTAATACCGAAAGTATAAAAGGTATTTTTTTGTAAAAAAAAAAAAAAAAAAAAAAACTAACTTGAATCAAATCCTTATTTAGAGATATTCTTCTAATTGAAAGTAAGAATAAGGACGTTACTAACTGCATAATTTAGTCTCTTAGGTCCAATAAAAAATTATTGCTTTCTCTTACTTATAGCTTATAGATAATATCGTCGTTCCAGTTCAAGACTCAAAAAAAGCAATTTTTCATGAGAGACGATTAAAGTTTCTGCTTTTCCTTTCCGTTCATAACCGTTGCTTACGTTATCCGATTGCTGAAATTTTGCACGAATCATCACAACCATAGAACTCTCTTATAAATTTCCAAAGGGTTTGCCCACTCTCAATACCATTATTATTTTTTTCAGTAATTTATGGAAAAAACTCCAAGATGATCCTTTCTTGCATTGAAATATTTCAAGATTTTTAAAGAGATACTCTTGCACTGCCCTCGCAAGATAGACAAGATGACTCACTTACCCGCGCTCAATCTAGGGGTGATCCGCTAAGTTGTTTAAGAAACGGACTTGCACAAAGATAGTAGAGGCAATTTGAAGATAATTTGTACAAAAAACTCGAAATTGCATATATTTGAGTTAGACCGGTCTTGAACTGGACCTACGATATTTAGAAAGAAAGTATTGGATTCAATTTTGATGCAATTTGAGGTCCCCTGAGTACAAATAAATCGTTTGCACAAATGATGATTTAAGGCATGAAAGAAATGAGCTACGAGTTTGAAATTTTATTTATTTTAAGTTAGGTACTTTCTCATTTTGCTCTCAAAATTGTTTGAAGCAAACTTTACTCTTGTACTTCATAGGAAAGATAGGAGAAATGGCTACCAGTATTTGTAGCTCAGCGCCATCTATGAAATACAAGTGGTCAAGTTTGGAACTAAGGTGCTATCTCGAAACAAAAGAAAATGTGATGTGACAGCACAGTACTTTCGATTACCGAATGTAAGAGAAAGTTGCCATTTTTTGATACTAGCCAAATTAAGAGTCAGAAAAACAATCGTTATTTTTTTAAAATTAAATTTAGCGAATCTAATAATAAAATTTCTGGATTTTATTTAAAAAAAAAAAAAGAGAAGCTAAGCAAATATATGGTTGAGATGAAATGTGAATAACAATATTACAACTGACCACACAACATTTTTTCGCGTATTTAAATAAATAAATAAAAGGAAGCGAAGAGAGAGATGAAGAAGAAGGTGTGAAGAAGTTCATGAATTGAACATGAGGGAATTCCATCACGGGTCTAATTGAAAGCTGCTGTATGATGGAGAGTGGAGAGATACTATTGGTCTATAACTCAAAATCCCCAGGATGGATGAATGGCAGTGGCAGCTGGAGGGCCGGCACCCAAAGGGCCTGCCTTCTCTCTCTCCCCTCACTAAACCTGAAGACTTCTTGAAAGCCATATGCAAAAACGCACATTTGTATTCTACCAGGAACTTCTATTAATTTTCCCTTTTATTTATAAATAATTAAGTGTCAAGTGAATTAAGTAAAAAAAAAAAAAAGAAATAAAGAGAGAAGACGAGAACGAAGGAGAGGAGGAGGATCTGCCGAATGAAGGATGGAGATGAGAGAGAAAAGAAATTTGGTCCACGCAGCAGCAGCATCTCGCGAGAGGCAATCCGTTACGTGACGTCACACTGCTCTGAATATTTAAAAGCATGGGAGCGAATTTATAGCATCCGCCGTGGCCGGGAAGAAATATATGCAAAGTGGAAAGCGGAGAGATATATGTGTAATAAGGAAAAAAAAAACTTGCGTCTAAAGACGAAATTTCCTATCTATATGTATGTTTGCGTGTGTGTCTGTTCTGTCTTTGTATTTGTGTGTCTGTCTGTTGTCTCGCTGAAAATAAAGATATGGAAATTTTATTATTAATGTTTTAAATTTTAAAATAAATACGTAGATTTATTTTATATTTTTGAAAGATATTTTGGCTTATGCCAGAGATTGAATTATGTTTTGAAATTTTTTTATTTTTAAAATAAAATTATAATAACTAGTAGGGTCTATTTTTTTTTGTTTAATAAATTTTATTCATTTAAATCTTTTTCAGTATTCAAGGCCATTTAGATACTATCTATATTTTTCAAATTAATTGGTAGCGTTAATTAAATTTTTACTAATGATTTATTAAAAAGTATTAATATTTTCGAAACTTCGAATTCATGAGTAGAAAAATTATTCCTGTTGATGTAATAAAATAGTTAATTTTGTAAATCTTTGAAACTTATAACCTAGTGTTTTTTAAATAAATTTTTAAATTTTCATAATATTCAGAAAAATTTCATTTCCTCGGAACAAGAAGCGAATCTCTGACCCGATCACTAGAGATGATATCTCTGCCTCTTAGAAATATTTTAAATAAATTCGGTGGCGTAACAATTCAAAAAAATTTTTACGTTAGATGTATTAATTTACAGTGTGCAGTTCTGAGCGATCAATTTTAGTTAAAATGACCTTCTCTAAAAATTATTTACTCCAGTTAAAAAAGTTAGAAGTAGGCTCATTTTTATCTGGCCTCCATAATTTTTTTTTATATAACTTGCAAGTTAGTACTACTACTAGTCCTACTTATTTTATTTATTTTAAAAAAATTTTTTTTTTTACTGTCCTTATTTTATAAGATTTTTTTTCTTGCATTTTCGTCTCTCTCTTTTTCCTAGCCAAATTTATTACCGTTGAAGCAACATCAAAACATACCTGCATCGAGGACACAGACCGGAGTTTTTTTAAACATGAATATTCGGTCATATTAGATTTTGAAACAAATTAAATAGACAGTAGCTGCACATAAAATTATGGATTAATTTTAGAAAAACCATTAATATGCAAAGAGAATTTAACACATGTTATTATGACTGATTGAATAAAATTTTTAAAAGTGAAAGAAGCCTGAAAATATACAGTGTATGAGGATATCGTGGATGGAAAATTGTATTGTATCAAGTCGACTTTTTAAAAAAATTTAGTTAACATAGGCAAGATGATATATGTGAACCAAATCCACCGACCCTCGGCTTTTAAATACATTACAAACCTTAAAAAAGAACGTTCTGTTTTTCTCCAGTCCATAGGAGAATGAACAATAATCTACATTGATCCTATTAACTCTAATTGTTAACTATTGGACTTGATACAATACAATCTTCCATCGACGATAATTTAATACCCTCGCGGATGTTATGCTATTTATATATCACAATAGATATTTTAATGTAAAATTTGTGTAAAAAGATAAAGGGAACTTCTAATCAAAGAATTTGACTGCAGCGAGGAACAGCTGCTGAAACAGCTGCAATATGAGAAATTAAACATACCGTTATCTAGGCGAAATTAATTTAATGGAAGGGCAAACACCTTGATTATAAATTTAATGTACAATAGATGACCGACCCTAAAAAAAAATTTAATACAAATTCCAGAGTAACGAAAAACTTTAAATTGATAGAAAATTTAAAAAACTGTGTGTTTCTAAATTTCGAATTTGTATAAAAGCATAATAAAAAGATCCAGATCGATCGTCCATAAATCAAAAATGGAGTATAGAGGGAGAGCTGTAGAGCCGCCTGGTTGGCGAGTGCATTAGCAGTGGGCTTTTGAAGAGCTTCTTCATAAGATGCCTTTGCCTCCCCCAACTGCGCCCTACCCCATAATGTCCCCTTAATCAGGCTGTATTTAATGCGTGCCTGCGCATAAGCAGGGGGGGACCAGAGGGTTCGATGCAAATATTGTTGGGTCATGAATCATAGCCGTAGCCCCACTCAGTGGGGGGCAAATTTGTTACGCTGCTTGCGTTAATCCACGTGGCTCGGATTTGGCTAATTCAAAACGAATGGCTTCTAATTTAGCGGCCGGCTTAAGAGACACTGGTCACTCCTGGGCATTCCCTCTGCCCTTCCGCTAATACCCAAGCCCATATGTCACCCTCATCTCTTGTTTTATTTATTTCCGGGTATAATTCCAATTACTGTTATTAATGATATTCCGATATATCTGCATATAAGCTTCATTTTTGCATAGACATTAAAAAAAAACCCTTTTTATAAACGTCGAAGTATATCATAATCTTCATAAATAAATTAAATTCACCGAGGGACCCAGTACTTGGATGGTAACCACGAGTTACTCGTGCAAAGGTTGGCATCTTTCTTTTCCATTTAAGCCAGCCTTTCCCCTCCATCACGAAACGATGTTTTTTATCTTGGTCGCATGCACTATTAACAAATATCGACTCTAAATAAAGGAGAAAAGAAATATAAATAAATAAAAATATAATTAAAAAAATGTTTTTATTTAAATTGAACTAAAAAGAAAGAAATAATTCAATTGTTCTTGTTAAAATTGTTGAATATTTATTACTTAAAATAAAAGCGTGGGGCACACATTGATAGCTTAAGGAATTGTTTATTCTTAGAGCCTCGGAATCCCTTCGAAGCGCCCCACGCTTTTATTTTAAGTCATAAGTATTCAACAATTTTAACAAGAACAATTAAATTAATTCTCTCTTTTTAGTTCAATTTAAATAAAAGCATTTTTTTTTTAAGTTTTTTTTATTATATTTTTATTTTAAACTTTTTATTTAGTCTTTTTTTTTATTATAGATAGAGTAATAAAAAAGCCAGTTAGACTGACGTGAGTAGAAAACTGATTGTCCTTTTCTAAAATAATTTTGAAACTTTTAATTCAAATTAATTAAACAATACATAAGTGAATTTCACATTTTTAATTATATTATTTTTGGGCTTGTCTACACAAGCACATAGCCAACCGCTTGCTGATGTATTTATTTTAAGATGCTGACTGGCTTTTATCTCTTTTTTCCTCCATTAACTATTTGAAATTTAAATTTTTTAAATTAAGAATTGATTTATATAAGCACAGGCTAAAAAAAATTCTTAATTATCACGAAAAAGGAGGGGAGAATTCGTTTGAATTTAATGGTTAAAAAAGATAAAAAATAAATATTGACTGAAAGGGAAGAAAATGAAGATTAATAGTTTTAAAATAAAAAAAAAGTAAATGTAAAGATATAAGAAGGGGTGCTCGGGATTTTCGTTATCGTAAATGAAGAAAAAGTCAAAAGGAAAATTTTTAACCAGCAAAAACATAAAGTGAGCAAAAAAGACAATTTGGAAATGATTGAAAATTTCAGGATAATAGGATATTTATATGATAAATAAATAAATAAATAATTATATTATTTTGGATTGAATTTTTAAAATATCACGCAACGTGATCAAATAAAATTAAGACAGAATTTTCCAAGGTGTGCAACAATTTCATTCATCCCTAAATAAAAAAAATAAAAAAAACCAAAGATTAATAAAAAAATTATTATTATGGGAGTTTTTAATTATAGATCACATTTGGTTATTAATTATTTATTAAAAATATAAATATTGTCCAACGTTTCGACTGCTTATTCTGCAATCGGAGCAAGTAAAAAAAAGTTTCGACTGCAGAATAAGTACCTACAGTATTTATATTTTTAAAAAATAATTAATAAACAAAATATGATTTATAATTAAAAACTCCCATAATAATAATAATACAATCCACAAATGCTTTAATAAAGACGTGATAAATATAATATAATAAAAAATTCTTAAAATAAATAAGAAAAACTTTTTTAAAGTGCATTTTGAAGCTAATGGATGCATTCTTTGTTCCTCTCCATTAGCCAGTAAAATTAAAAATTGATTTATATTTATACATAGAATAATTATTTTAAAAAAAAGCGGGGTGAAATTCGTTTGAATTTAATGGTTAAAAAAGATAAAAAAAAAAAAATAAATATCGACTGAAAGGGAAGAAAATGAAGATTAATATTATTAAAATAAAATAAAAAAAAAGTAAATATCCCTGAATTGTAAAGATAATTAGAAGAGAGGGAGTGAGAGAGGTTTGGCGTGCATGTGTGGCCCTGCGTTGTACGTACGTGTGCGTGTATATGTGCGTGGGAGAGAGGGAGAGAGAGAGAGAGAGAGAGAGACAGAGAGCCCCGCACCCATAACTCACCCACAATTTACGAGCTTCGATACGACAGGGAAATTGCAAGAATGGTGGGGTAATCTATCTTAGTTGGTTAGACGTTGGGGTGGGAGTGAGGGTGGAGGAGAGGGGGTGGCTCCGCCCTCTCGAGAACAAGAACAAGGGTAAGAGAGAGAAAGACAGAGAGAGAGAGAGAAGTGCAAGAATAAGAAAAGATAAGGGAAGAGAAAGAGAGAGAGAAATAGTCAGCTGGAGAGATAAAAAGAATTTGTATAAGCCCGTGGCGAGAAGATAAAATGGTCCAGGACGACTGGCAAAAAATTGCCCGCATACTACTACTACTACTACAGACTCCAAAAGTGGAGATTAGTAATCTTCAGAGGCGACAGAGAGAGAGGGGATTATTTTCAAATTGCATTCAGATAATAAATGAATTACATTAATTCTTTATTACGAGGTTTTCTGGTGGAACTTAAAAATCTGGTGGGATTCGTTGCATGGCATACAACTTTCTCTTAGCTTCGGCAATTGAAATTTATGTTCCGTACTTGTTTGAGCCGGCAATATCTACTTATGAATTCAAGATGTAAAGATAGAAAAATATTTATATTTTGAATCTATTTCTCTGCAAAACCTCGGATTCGGTGACCCCGAGGAATTAGCATATTGCACGTCCCCCACTAGATTTTCGCCACTTTGGCACTCAAAAGAGAAGACTACGTTTGCTAGACTTAGCTCAAAAATTGAATTTTCGGACTTTTGCCACTATGGCTCTCAGCAGGGGATAGATCTATTAAATATATGTTTGTGTACACCTAACCCTAAATCCACTCAGCAGGCAAGAGGTCAAATTTAAAAAAAACATTGAAGGAATAAAATGGCTGTGGTATTTAAATTATTGATCAAAGGAGCAGACAGCCAGGTAATAGTCTCCACGAAATAAAACTCACCTTTTAGAAAACAATTTCGGCTTTAATTAAATAAGGCAATCTTCAGTCAATTATTGAGGGTATATCATTTAAGATCATAGCCTACTCTAAATAATGGACTTAGGATGGTCTTATTTTCCTTCAAGGAAAATTTTATTTCGTGGCCTTATTTGATTAAAGCCGAAACTGTTTCCTGTAAGGGATTTCGTGGAGACTAATTACCTGGATGTCTGCGCATTTCATTTATGTATAATTAAAAAAAAAAAATCTATGTCTCATATCTTTCCTACGAAATACAAGAGTAAAGTGTACTTCAAACAAATTTGAATTGCCGAACCCACTTTTTTTTGGACCCAAAAGCTTTTAAGCGATTACTATTGTCGCCATTTTATTAATAATTGCTAATGAATATTATATAGATCAGAAGTAGAAAAATGAGAAACGCGGACGTTTCGGTTCCGTGTTTGAACCAACGAAACCGAAACGTCGTCTGATGTGTGGATTAAATAAATAAAGAACAAACTTTAGCTGCAGACGACGTTTCTTTAGCTGCATCTCTCATTTTTCCACCCCCCCCCCCCCTCCTATAATTTTTTTCAATATTCGTCAAAATTTTATTAATAAATAATTGACATCCTCAGGAAAATCGAACCACTGACTCATTTAAATCCTATAAAAGGTTATTATTAAAATTTTAATTCTCTCATCAACTATATTTTAATAATAATAGATGGTTAACTAAGTAATACAAGTATGATTCATTCAAAGGTCGATATACCGTTTCCATTTTGTTTGAGTTCTTAAAACGTTTGTAGAGAGAGGGGGGGAGGGGGGGAGGCAAGGTAAATGCCAATTTGAAAGCTATTAAAAATATATAAACTCTAAACAAGTATTTATATGGCCTAGCGAGTAATTCATGTTGTAATCGTGAAGCATGATTGCCACTTAGCAGGCGTAATTGTGTTTATTTAATCTCGTGGAAGATTGATTTCCAGCGGTCACTCCTCTCCTCTCCCTTTTCTCTCTCTCCTCTCTCGCTCTCTCGCTCTCTCATTCACTCTTGCATACATACTCAATCTCACTCTCTCTCATTCTATCATATGATATTAAAGCGGTAATCTAAATTCAGCAGCAAGTATAATTACAATCTATAAATTTATATCGGTTGGAAATTTATCGGGTAAGTTTGTCAGTTGGATTCAAAGTTTGTTTGTCTTATCTGCTGGGACTCGAATCTAAGCAATAAAGCATCGACGCGTACAACTCACATCCCCCCCTCCCTCCCCCTCCCCCCATACCGCAATTCTACACACGATTCAAGAGGAATTTGTTTCATTGTTGTATCTTGTAAAAACGTTCACGAATTGTGTAAAGTTCTAGTAACTTTTGCCTCATACCCAATCCCGGAACTTCTTGATGATGAATATCAATTCTTACTCTCTGTTGTTAAATCTTTGGTTATTTAAATAACGGATTAAAAAATTCTAAACTATTAATTCTACTATTTACTATTAATATGGCATGATTTCTATTTATTTTCCTTGTTTTGTCTATATACGAGTCTGAGATTTTTAAGTACAATTCATTTTTTTTTTTATTAAATTTAAACTATCAATCGTTAGCTCTAGATCAGTGGTTCCCAACCTTTTTTGGCCCATCGCCCCTTTCTGGAGGATGACTAACACCTATCGCCCCCCCCCCCCTTTTCATTTTCTTTGTATGCCTAATTTTAATCTAAAGTAAAGTGTAAATAATAATGCAGATTTATTATTTTAAACAATTTTATTACCGTATATAAAGACAATCAAAGCAGTTTTATCCGTTCGCTCTTTGCTCTAGTATCTTTTAATGCATTTTACAGAACTTAATTACTAACTAAAATTAACCACAATTAATGGCAAAAATTTATTTTGAAAACTACTCCTGACCCTAGGAATAGTAGGCAAGTTAATATTTATCTCTACCCAAATCTCTTAAAAATATAATATTCATTTTATTTTTATGGAGAAAATTTCAAAAATGGATCTTTTTTCGGTAAATTTCTGTTTAATGAAAATAAAAGTGAAAATAAAAGTGACGTTTCGATTGGAGAATGGAATTGGACTCTTCAGAATATTTTATTTTTATAACAATTTTTTGTCCTCCTCTATCCTGGCCATCTTCTAAATGGGGTATTTTTCTCTTTGATTGTTGTTTTTTTTTTCTTTTAAATTTTTGTAAACTCTAATAATTTTTTCCCCTTTGAATACTCCATTTATTGCCCCCCTGAAAAACCAAATCGCCCACTTGGGGGGGAGGCTCCCAGGTTAGGAATCACTGATCTAGATGAATATATGGAAATTTAAAGAATTAAATTAAAAACACTTTGATTATAACTTTCAAATTAGTGTTAAAAATTTTACGAAAAAAGTGTGAGTGTTAAAAAAAAAAAAAATTAAGTGCAGTGGAATTCAAATTATCGGATTGGAAGCAAATGTTCGATAAGGGAGGAGCTTTATTATTTAAAAATAATTCTATAATTTTAAAAACTGGGACAATAAATTTATTATTATTACTATCAGTCCCGAGGAGGGGGAGGGGAGAAGAGCGTACCGCCTTTTTGAAAGGAAAAAACAAATTTTATCATTTTTATCATTCAGAAGTTCTTCTAATTTGAATTCTGAACTAAATAGAAGGAAATCTAAATAATAAACCATTAATTAAAATGATATATGAAAGTTGGATTTAGGTCTTAGTTCTGGTAAATTGAAATCGTATTTCCAGAGATTATTATGTTTTTTTAGTCTTTTTCAGCATCTGAGTGATATAGATGTTAACTTGAGTATATTACGGATACAGTGATCGCGGCAGATTTATTTATACCAATTGGTATTATAATTGGATTGAATATTTTAAAATTTCTAATTCTAAAAAAAGACTCTAGATAGTAAGCCATTAATTTTATAATTTTAGGTTTGAGAAAATTTTTTAATTATTTAATTTTTTCTAATATGCATATATATTTTAATCACGGGACGATAAGATCGCTTTTTAAAAAAAAAAAAAAGTTAATAAATTTCTAAATTAAAATTAATAATATAATTTCTTAAATAAATGTTATTATAATTCCAAATTCCCAACTCTTATAATTTATGAGGTAAAAATTTAAATAAAAGCATTTTTTTTTTGTTTTTTTTATTATATGAGATATATTCAGTTTCCGACAGTACGGTACATTTGAATTTATATATTTATATTTTGTTTTTGTTTGGGACCGTAGTTTGCGAGTTGTACCCAATTCAATATGCAAAGTTTTTATTTTTTATAACTTATATTATTTTGGGCTTAAGAATTGGCGAGGGGAGGGGAAGTCGCGCCTGCACCTCCCCTCCAGGCATTGTCTCCGGCGAGAGATGCTGCTATTCTTGGAAATAACAATAAAATATTTCTAAGAAATATTATTATCTCAATCGCAAATCTATCGTCTAAATAAAGTGATGCATTAGAACCAGAGAGAATGATTTCACTTGTTGTTAACTAACAATAAATAATACTCTCTCTTGGATGAGAGAGACAAATAAATAATAGCAAAAAACCTATAGTATTTATTCTTTACTAATTTAAAATTAATAATATAATTTCTTAAATAAATGTTATTATAATTCCAAATTCCCAACTCTTATAATTTATGAGGTAAAAATTTAAACGATAGTCATTTATGATTAGTTTTTCAGTTTCTATTTTTTTGTTAGTGTAGTATGATTAATGAAGTTGCTGTGGGCCACATCGAATCTTTTTGGTATTATTAAAAATAACACTTGGTGTGTTTTTTTTTACACTCAAGTGAAGTATAAATTTTTCAAGGAGAACCATTAAAATAGTTAAGAGACAAGTTGAATTAATAGCAAAGGAATGTGAAGAGGGAAGAGAGATAGGATTTACTTATTTAGGAAAAAAATTAGTATAATTTAATGACGTAATATCGAAATTCTTCAATAATTTTACTTTCTCTTACCTATGTTATATGTAATATATATATAGAGAGAAAGTATTGGATTCAGTCAAAAATCCGATGTCGAGATTTTGATGGATATACACGTTTTGAGGTCCCCTGAATCCAAAAAAGTGGTTTTCGCGACATGGTCTGTCTGTGTGTCTGTCTGTCTGTCTGTGTGTCTGTGAACAAAATATCTCAATAACGGAAAGAGCTAGGTGGTTGAAATTTTATATTTAAGTTAGGCACCCCCATGGGACGTGACACGAAGCTTTTGAACAAAATCGACCAAAGAGTACTAGTACTTTACTGATGCACTTTTTCAGTTTTTTTCGATTTTCTCAAAATTTGCTCCAACGATTTTTTTTTAAATTCAAAAATCAATTATTTTTTAGATCTTCAATAAAATGTATATTCTCATTTTGTGATTGAAATCTTCTGTAGACCACTTTACTCTTGTACTCCATAGAAAAGATAGGAGAAATGGTGGCCATGGCAACAAAATATAAATATTTTGCCATACTTATAAATTTTACATCTTGAAAATCGAATGTACCCTACTGTCCGAAACTAAATACATGTCGACACAAAAAATCTGGTGAGACAAGCACAGTACACAACTTTCGATTACCGAAGGTAAGAGAAAGTTGTGTGCTGTCGCCAGTCACACCAGATTTTTAGTTTATAAAAAACTGCGACAATAATAAAAAGTTTCTCTTTGAATTGAAAAAATTTTGCTCTTCAAAATTAAGTGTTAAAAGCAACGAACGGTTCCCAACCTACGCTAGGCGAACCGCTACCGCTACGTGACGAGTAAATAAAATAATAAATACCAGTGATATAAGGTATAATAGTTCACAAAACGACAAAAAATTTATATAAATTCTAATTATTTTATTTGTTATTTAAAATTTTTTTAAATTTGATTAATTGAAGAACTTTCATAAATTCTAATCATTAACAAATTTTCAATTGCCAAATCTTATACGAATTACGCCCATCATCCGAATTTACATAAGATTACAAATTGACAAATCCAATAAAAAATGTTAGATAAAAACATTAATAATTTTTTTCTTAATTCGCACTTATCAAGGATAAATATTGGTTTAATTTTATGATAATTCAATCCAGGGGGGGGGAGTAGAAAGAGTTAAAAACTATTAAGTTTTGGTAAAAAAAGATTTTCTTAACTAGAAAGAAATTTTCCAATAATTCAAAAAAGTAACCAAAATTTTCTATTCGTCAGTTTTTTATAATCAAGAAGTAATCATTAAGTCAATCCAGGAAGATCTTGTAAATGGTTTCACTAATACTAATGACGTTATTAGATATTTCTTAAATGGGAATTTTTTGAAATTCGAAATCGGTTTTAATAAGCCAAAGCTGGATTATGAAATTGAAAAGATAATATTGCTTTACCGAGGACCGACTTCAAATTTGAACTGAAACTTTTAGGGAAAAGAAAATTTGATTATTAATTAATGTCTTTTAATATTCGCCGTTTATTTGTATTATTTGTAATAATTATAAACCAGAAGTATACAAAAAGTTACAAATAAAGCCAAGCATAATTCAAATGCCTTTTTATAATATGGTAAATTGTCTTAAGGTGCGCGTCTCGAAAAGCCTTTAGAACGACGATTCAGTACCGAGTTACTCAAGGCGGCAAGAGATGGCGTTAGTTTTTCCCATAGGGATCGGGGCGTATATAGGGGGGGGGGCGAGGGCCGAGGCCCCGAAATTTCCCAAACACATATACATATATAGGGTATACAGACATCAGCGCAAGGATGGAGAACTTTGGTTCCGCAAAAGAAAAATGTTCCGCAAAAAATTCCGTGAAAAAAATTTAGTTTTTAAAAAAAAATTTTCCGCAGAAAAATTTTGAGTTCAGCCCCCCCCGAAAAATTTCATATACGCCCCTTATAGGGATACAAGGGATTTATTCCATTTCATTTGAAAGATTCCAGCTAATTAATTAAGGGTAAAAATTTAATTATTTTTTAACACAATGATTACTAATTTAATTATCTATAAGATAAGATATAGAACGAATTTTTTTAAAAATATCTTTTATTTAATGCGAATAATCAAAAAAAAAATTTAATTTTTTCGGAAAACCAAAATAAGGGCTTCTATAAGTTGTAGATATTTTAAATAGCTTTAATTTTAAAAAAAATTTGAGGTCGATAGCTTCAAAATTGTGGCCGCTGGAATCTCCCAAAATTAGCACCCGGACCCGACTAGAAATTGCTTTGGGAACGCCCAGAGTATACATCTGGACCTCATAGGGTCCCAAGGAGGCATGCCCAATAGGGAAATCCCTATAAGGGCCCAATTAGAACCCAATCGGGAAATCCCCAGGAAAAATAAAATAACTTATAGTCAGTTTCTCCCAATTGGGTTCTGTGTGGGACCTAAATGGGAAATCCCAATATAAAAATAAAAATTTCACGTCTAGAAATTATTTTGGAATCACCCAGCGTATACATCTGGACCTCATTGGGTCCCAAGGAGGCATGCCCAATAGGGAAATCCCTATAAGGGCCCAATTAGAACCCAATCGGGAAATCCCCAGGAAAAATATAATAACTTATAATCAGTTTCTCCCAATTGGGTTCTGTGTGGGACCTAAATGGGAAATCCCAATATAAAAATAAAAATTTCACGTCTAGAAATTACTTTGGAATCACCCAGCGTATACATCTGGACCTCATGGGGTCCCAAGGAGGCAAGCCCAATAGGGAAATCCCTATAAGGGCCCAATTAGAACCCAATCGGGAAATTCCCACGACAAATAAAATAACTTATAGTCAGTTTCTCCCAATTGGGTTCTGTGTGGGACCTAAATGGGAAATCCCAACATTAAAATAAAAACTTATACAAAATATTTGCTGTAGTATCTTATTTGGAATAAATAAAATCCAATGTTCGCGCATGCGTAGATGATGAGGATTGGAGTCGCGAGGCTCAATAGATGTCATTTCTTACATATAACGCATCACTTAATATTTAAAAATTAGAAATTAGGTTTGTTCGTTTCGCTTGTCATTGCAGTATAATTTACACATTTTGCCCTTTCTGTTCGTTTCAAGCTTGAACTTTTCTGCATATTTTTTCTACCCAGAACCCAATTGCGCGAAAGTGATTATAAGTTATTTTATTTTTCCTGAGGATTTCCCGATTGGGTTATAATTGGGCCCTTATAGGGAATTCCCTATTCGGCATGCCTCCGACCCAATGGAATTGTGCAGGGCGATCACAGCGCCAAAGCTTTAGTAGATGACCACCTTTCAAACTGTCGCCATTTTCTCTCAATCTCCTTGGAAACATAATTAATATCGAAAAAAAAAGCTTGTGTTCGTTTGCTGCTATTTTAATTTTAATTTTTTTTATTTATGTAATCTTTTAATCTATTTAATTCTTTCAATTATATTCATTAGAAATTTTAGACGTAAGAACGCATTGGCCTGAAGAAGCCTCTTTAATTTTGATAAATGAATACAAGGAACATCATATCAACTTTATTTATTAAATGTCCTTTTGAAAGGTAAATAGATAAATTAAAAAAAGATTATAAATTTATAAAATTTATTTATTTTTCACATTTCCAGAGAACTAAAAGAAATTTTTTGCGAAAGGAAAAATATTTTCCCACATGTGATAGCTGATGGTAATGCTATAGATATATAGCCAAGGTAAAAAAATTAATGTGATTTATTTTAGAGATATAAACTTATTTTTACATCCATATCTTTTTAAATAATTTTAGTAACGAATCTCAAGAAATATTGAAATCGACACAAAGAGAAAATGGAATTTTTAAAAAAATTTTAAAGATATGTAATCTTATTCTCAAATTAAAGAAAATTGATATCAAAACAAATATTATTTGATTTATAGAATTATTTGATTTTCCTTTTATTAAGAATTTAATTGAAGCGAAATAGAAATTAATTCACTTTCTTCATCTTGAATTTCCTAATCATCATATGCTAAATCATTTTCAGGCAATGTATTTATTTATTTTTATTTATTTAAGGATCAACTTTATAAAAATGACAACTGAAGGACGGGCCACTTATGGATTTGCCTCTTTGGGACCTCTTTGGGACTTCCTCATCGGGGCACAAGTGGGATTGCCCAATCAGGGCCAGACAGGCCTTTGCGTGACATCCCTGAGGGATCTTTATGGGGCCACATAGGGATTTCCTATGAGGCTAGGAGTTGGGATGCCTCTTTGGGACCTCTTTGGGACTTCCTCATCGGGGCACAAGTGGGATTGCCCAATCAGGGCCAGATTGGCTTTTGCGTGACATCCCTGAGGGATCTTTATGGGGCCACATAGGGATTTCCCTATGAGTCTAGGGGATGGGGTGCCTCTTTGGGACCTCTTTGGGACTTCTCATCGGGGCCCAAGTGGGATTGCCCAATTAGGGCCAGATTGGCTTTTGCGTGACATCCCTGAGGGATCTTTATGGGGGCCACATAGGGATTTCCCTATGAGGCTAGGGGATGGGGTGCCTCTTTGGGACCTCTTTGGGACTTCCTCATCGGGGCCCAAGTGGGATTGCCCAATTAGGGCCAGATTGGTTTTTGCGTGACATCCCAATGTACGTCCCTAATGGGCAACCCAATGAGGCCCCAATAGGTCTCACATTAAAATTTCTAGTCGGGGAGACGCGCACCTTAAGAAAATTTGTTTACAAATTTAAATGAAAAAAAAAAGAAAGGGGATATATAAATTAAAAATAAAATTTTTTTATTCCTCTTTTATCGAGAAATGGGAAATGCAAATGTGCGGTAAATGTAAGTGGTAAGTGGAGTAAGGTAGATTGAAGAGAGAGACAGAGAGAGAATTTCCGCGCGATTTATCCCGGCGGGGCGCGAGGGTCGTGTCGAGGTGTAGCAGCGTTGCTGTTGCGGGGGAGTCGCTTTAATTTAACACGACATATACAGCAATCCATTGAGGCTTGGGCGTAAGGACTCGCTCCCAATCGAACAATGCCAAGGAACTCAATGAGCAACCTCTCTCCTCTCACTCTTCACTATCTAAATCAGCCCTATTCACCCCCATCCCCTCTTTCTCACTCAATTAATATACATTTCTCCTAAATTTCCCTATAGATTCATGATATTTACTTTATAGATAAAATTGAGGAATTGGTGATTTAAATAAATTTATTTATTACTTTCTCTTATCTATATATGTATTAAAGGTACCTCCCCTCTGGGACGTAAAAGTACTAGTATTTTACTGATGTACTTTTTCAGTTTCTTTACTTTCTCGTATAGAGAAAGTATTGTAATCATAAAAAAAAATTCGACTTAGAGATTTTGATGTTTCTCCACGTTTTAGACCTCCCTGAGTCCAAAAAATACCATTTTGGGCATTGTTTCTGTGTGTCCGTGTGTTTGTGTGTGTGTGTGTGTGTGTGAACACGATTGCTTAAAAACCAAAGCAGCTAGATGGATGAAATTTTGCTCCTTAGCCTACACTAAAATTGTAGATTTCTATCAGCTTTTGGAGTAAATACGTCACTTGGAAGTAGTACTTTACCTAATAAGTTTTTTCTGCCTTTTCTCAGAAGCTATTAAATTTAAAAAAGTTATTTTTTTTTATACTCAACAAATTAAAAAAAAAAAAATATCAAACAAATAAAAAAATTATTTTAATAATTACCTTCGATAACTAAAAATCCCTTCTCGCACCGGAGTCCCGGGTTCGCTTCCCGTCCCAAGCGAGAAAAATTTATTTCATTGATTTGACTACAAATCATTTGAAATAAATAGGGATGGGGTCTAAATGGCCTTAGATGCCGAAAAAGACCTTGAAAAAAAAAAAAAAAAAAAAAACTAAAAATCTATTCAGTTTTTGAAAAAATGTCAAAGAATAAAAACTTTTTATAATAGAGTAATTTATCACAATATGATAAAAAAATTGAAAATTTCGAAATTTCTGAAAAAACTTATTAGGTAAAGTACTACTTCCAAGTGACGAATTTACTTCAAAAGTTTTCCGCGCGATTTATCCCGGCGGGGCGCGAGGGTCGTGTCGAGGTGTAGCAGCGTTGCTGTTGCGGGGAGTCGCTTTAATTTAACACGACATATACAGCAATCCATTGAGGCTTGGGCGTAAGGACTCGCTCCCAATCGAACAATGCCAAGGAACTCAATGAGCAACCTCTCTCCTCTCACTCTTCACTATCTAAATCAGCCCTATTCACCCCCATCCCCTCTTTCTCACTCAATTAATATACATTTCTCCTAAATTTCCCTATAGATTCATGATATTTACTTTATAGATAAAATTGAGGAATTGGTGATTTAAATAAATTTATTTATTACTTTCTCTTATCTATATATGTATTAAAGGTACCTCCCCTCTGGGACGTAAAAGTACTAGTATTTTACTGATGTACTTTTTCAGTTTCTTTACTTTCTCGTATAGAGAAAGTATTGTAATCATAAAAAAATTCGACTTAGAGATTTTGATGTTTCTCCACGTTTTAGACCTCCCTGAGTCCAAAAAATACCATTTTGGGCATTGTTTCTGTGTGTCCGTGTGTTTTGTGTGTGTGTGTGTGTGTGAACACGATTGCTTAAAAACCAAAGCAGCTAGATGGATGAAATTTTGCTCCTTAGCCTACACTAAAATTGTAGATTTCTATCAGCTTTTGGAGTAAATACGTCACTTGGAAGTAGTACTTTACCTAATAAGTTTTTTCTGCCTTTTCTCAGAAGCTATTAAATTTAAAAAAGTTATTTTTTTTTTATACTCAACAAATTAAAAAAAAAAAAATATCAAACAAATAAAAAAATTATTTTAATAATTACCTTCGATAACTAAAAATCCCTTCTCGCACCGGAGTCCCGGGTTCGCTTCCCGTCCCAAGCGAGAAAAATTTATTTCATTGATTTGACTACAAATCATTTGAAATAAATAGGGATGGGGTCTAAATGGCCTTAGATGCCGAAAAGACCTTAAAAAAAAAAAAAAAAAAAAAAAACTAAAAATCTATTCAGTTTTTGAAAAAATGTCAAAGAATAAAAACTTTTTATAATAGAGTAATTTATCACAATATGATAAAAAAATTGAAAATTTCGAAATTTCTGAAAAAACTTATTAGGTAAAGTACTACTTCCAAGTGACGAATTTACTCCAAAAGTTGATAGAAATTTACAATTTTAGTGTAAGGAGCATATACCGAATTTCATCCATCAAGCTGCTTTGGTTTTTAAGCAATCGTGTTCACACACATACCCAGACGTAATTTCAAAAGAATAGATAGGCCTATACGAGAACGTTTCTGGGAAGTCATTCGTTTTTTTAACAAAAAAATCTGGTGTGACACGCACAGAACGCAACTTTCAACCGAAGAAAGTTTTGTGGTGTGCAACCAGCCACACCAGATTTTTTTTTTATTAAAAATATAGATCATAATTGCATAGAATAAACACTCAATGAACAATCAAAACTTTTCTAAGTATAATATAAGAGGATAGAAATATATATTGATCTGAAAATAAATCCAATCCTTAAAGATAATTATACTGATCCTTGACATGAAACCACTACAAACAGAACAGGTGGGCCCCAAAGAGGAATTTTTCTCTCGAACACTATTATTAATAATTTGAAGTTTAATCACTAAAAATATAGCTTAGAATTGAATTATCAGCTTTTTTTTGTTGTTGTCGATGTTGTTGTTGTTGTTGTTGCACGCGTCGAAAGTGAGCTACTTGGATAATTTGGTCACGCTAAATAAATTACCTGCATGGCATAATTAAGTAGCGCCACTGTGCGTGTGTGTGCGTGAGTCACCTGGGTTGATTATAGAAATTTTAGACATTATGATGGAGCACCTAGCCAATGCAAGTGGGGAGGATTTATCAGCTATCTTAAGGCAAACGTGTGAGAAATTTTCTTTTTTTTTTTTTTGATTTGAGATTTTTCGATAAAATATTAATTTAAAATAAAAAAAGCACGATTATCGTTTAAGTAGAAACTATTTTATTTATAATCAAGTGGCCACGCCCTTTTTGCTTACACCGATTAATGTTAAAATTATTTTAGTTATTAAGTAAAAATTAACCCCCCCCCCGTGGCCTAGAGGCAAGAGTTGTTGGCATATATCAATAATGATAGTCTGGAAGCCGGATTCGGATCCCAGGCAATCCAATGAATTTATTTAAATCATTTGGATACCAAATGGTATAAATAAATATGCCTGGACGCCCTAATATATTGTATCTAAAAATAATGTGTATCGTTAAAGTCTATATGGCCTAAGATGCCGAAAAATCTAATAGAAAAAAAAGTAAAAATTTTCAGTTTAGTTTGTAGGAAAACTGCTTCAAAGGGCCTTTGTACCTCCAACTTTTATAAACAAATTATTGTAAAATAGAGGGGGAAAAAATAATAATAAAAACAAATAAATTATGTATAAATATGTCAAATGTATTTTGGAGGACGATAAATATTATTATTATTAATATTCATGAATTTTGTACAATGCTAGAAATGGGGGGATGGCCTTTGGTCAACTGGTAAAATAAAATAAAGTAAAAATCTGGTCTAAATGGCCTTTAATGCCGAAAAAGATCATAAAGAAATTAAATAAAAAAAAAAAAAAAAATTGGCCCCCTTCCTCCCAGTGACCGAGAGATGATGACAAATATCAATATTGTATACCTAAAAGCCAAGGGGTGGGTTCGGGCCCCAGACAGTCCGAAGAATTTATTTAAATCGGTAAAATTTGTTAGAAAAACCGAATAGGCGGCCTCCGAGAAACAAGACTGTTGAACGCCCGCTGGAAAGCATCTAAATTTCAAATATACATAAAGCCGAAATTAATTGATGAGTGGGTTTTGAATTAAATTTGTTATGATTTATCCCGGTTATAATAAGAAGAAAGAGAGTTGAAGTTTCTGAATGTGCTATTAAATATTTTCTGGTTCAATCTATTGGCTCTATTATTCTACTTTTTGGAGTAATTTTAAATTCAATAATGTTAGGAGGAGTAAGAAATCTTAAACTAAAAATAAAAAAATTAAAATTGTTTTAAATGAAATTAGAAAAAACTATTTTTAAATTTTTTTCTAAATATTAATACATTTTTTGTACATTTATAATTGATTCTTTTAAGTGGGATATATTTCAAGCCTGAAAGCGCTAGGATGTATTTATTAAAAAGCGATTTGTGGTGAAGGGTGAGGTGGAAGAGACCCTTTAGACAAAAAAAATTATTAAAATCTTAATCATTATAAATACTTTATTAATGCTAATTCGAATTCCGGAACTAAATCATATTACCTCCATTATCCTCCAATCGTTGTTAGTAATATGCGCCACTGCCTCTCCACCTCCCCAATACCACAAAATTCTCCCACCTGGGACGGTCATTATGCCATTGATCCCTGTGGAATGTGGCGTAAATGGACAAGAATATTGTAGCGCCCTAATAATAATTATTATTTTTGTATGCTGCTTCAGACGAGTTTTTATCCAAATTAAATTGACTTCTAGAACAGACGTTCGGTCAAAAAATTATAAAAGCGTTGTTTTTAAGGTCCTGAGGATGATTGTACTAGGTAGTTGACCAACTTTAAAATAAAAACGAAGTTTTTATAATTTTTTAACCGAGCATCCGTCCTAACTGCGGTGAGGTCAATTTAATTTTAATTATAATAATTATTGTTCAAAAAAAAAAAAAAAAAAAAAAAAAAATTATACAATAGTACCTCTAATCTTACGAACTGCTTAATATGATAAAATATTATTTTTAATGGATTTTTAAATTATTTTTTTACGAATTTTTTTACACCCTTTTATAAAAGTAATTTTTTTTTTTTTTAACTAAATGTGACTTAAGAAGATAAAGAAGAAATGTCATCTGAGGACAATAAAATAAAAACGAGGAGTTGAGTAAATTAAGCTCACCAGTGCGCTCTGGTGTACGGCGTGCGAAACACAATAAGTTCTCCCTTACCTGAAAAAAGAAAAAAAAAAACAAAAACAAAATTAATTAATGTAAACTGGTTCTCTTCTAGTATGAATTATTAGCCAGTAATAATTCTAATCTCTCTCTCTTTTTCTCTTAGGGGGAGAAATTAATCCTCTATTAGATTGGATAATATTCGTCTTCGCTCCAAGAGAAAATGTTTATTTAATGGCAGTATTTAATTTTTACAGAATGCCTTATGGAGCAGATGTTCGGGATAAATTTTTTATTTATACAAAAAAGCCAGGCGCGATTTCTTTCAGCAAAAAAATAGCACTTTAGGGCATGATTTATGAGCCAAGCGCCTAGGTCCTATATACAGACAATAATAGCACTATTGATTATGCATTAGCTAGAGCAAAGCGCCTATCTCACAAGTCGCGGGGGTGGAAGGGCCCAAATTACCCCAAAAAATGAGAGCATCCCCAAATTGACATTAAAAAATTAATTCCTTTCAAATAATATTTATAATGTAAAAAATCTGGTGTGACTGACGAACAGCACACAACTTTCTCTTACCCGAAGGGGCAGTCTTTTCGGCAACTTAGGCCATATAAGACTTTATGATAACCGTTATATATGATAATATCTATTTGGGATCTAGGCATTTCTATTTAAGCCATTTGGTATCCAAATGGCTTAAATAAAATAATCGGACTGCCTGGGGTCCGAACCCGCGACGTTCGGTATAGAAGGTAGGCACTCTACCTACTACACCAAGCCCGGGGGCTTTTAATTATTATTATTATTATTATTATTATTTTTTGCTCGATTTAATTGTTTCTGAGAATAATGGGTGACGTCATACATTGATTGTTCGTACTTGAGTTTATTTTTAGACGCTGGATGCACAGAAAGTCAGCTTCTTTAATTTTTCACACATATCTTCCCTCTTTCTTCAATGCATTAATCCAATACATTTTATTTACTTTTTTTTAACTCGAAAAAGCGTTTTCTTGTTTACTATATGGATGATTTGCTATTTGTCTGGTAAGTTTGCTAGTTGACTAGAAGTGAAGCAACCTGCCCTTAGAAGATTAATTAAGCGAATTTGAGATAGCTGTTTGTGATAAATTCGCAATATATGTTTTTGTTGTATTTTACATATAACAATGCATCTTAGAGGGAATTCAAGCATAACGTAAGCAATTTTTCTTTTATCTTTTTCTTTAAATCATGCTTAAGGTATCAAGTGATTAGCCCCCTTCCTTACCAGCAATTAGGACAGCCCTTCGGAATACTGGTTAGCTCCTTAAAAAAAAATTATTTTAAATTTAGTAACACTGTTTCATTGGCCCAAATTAATTCTATCCCTACCTTAAGATTTGTCAATAAATATAAAATATTTTTTTATTAATATTAAAGGCTTCAGAAGAAAAAATTTTTATGTTTAATCATATGATTTAAATTCCGATCATCGATCTTTTACGTATATAGTCTATGTAATGTATTTCCTGCGTAGTTAGTCTTTGTAAACCAGCTAGATGAGAAATTTGTTGTGTTTTGTTTGTGACACCGAATCCCTTCCTGCGGCCCTTTGGGTCCACTTGGACAGAAAATTCCCTTAATATATTATACAAATATTTGTCTTGGTTATCGTTAACCTGGCCGAGTCAGATTTCTGAATAACGCCCTTAGTGAGCGTCGAGTTTCCACCCTTATTCTATTTCTATACTAATTTATGTTAAATGGAAAATATCTTTCTAATTAATGGCCAGAAATATTAATTAATTAACGCAAAAATTTTTTTTTCTTTAATATTCTAAAATAAATATGTATATAAAGTAATTTATTTAAATAAAATAATATATATTTTTTTACTTTCTCTTACCTCTATATATATGTTAATATATATAGAGTAATGTATTGGATTCATGTCAAAAATTTGATGTTGAGATTTTGATGGATATACACGTTTTGAGGTCCCCTGAATCCAAAAAAGTGGTTTTCGCGACATGGTCTGTCTGTCTACTGTGTCTGTATGTGAACAAAATATCTCAAGAATGAAAAGAGCTTGGAGGTTGAAATTTTATATTTAAGCTAGGCACCGCCATGGGACGTAACACGAAGCTTTTGAACAAAATCGGCTAAAAAGTACTAGTACTTTACTGATGTACTTTTTCAGTTTTTTCGATTTTCTCAAAATATCACTCCAACGATTTTGTTTAAAATTCATAAATCAATTATTTTTTAGATGCTCTTTAAAATGTATATTTTCATTTCGCTCATTAAAATCTTCTGAAGCACTACTTTACTCTTGAACTCCACAGAAAAGATAGGAGAAATGGTTGCCATGGTAAAAAAAATTATAACCTTCGGTAATCGGAAGTTGTGTGCTGTGCGTTGAGGAAATTTTAATAAGCTTCTCCCTACTCCTTAAGAAAATGACCCTAAATGACAAGTTTTTAAGTAATGGATGTTATTAGAGGGAAAAAAAAATTAGATAAAATTTCAGTCAATATTTCGTAACACAATACACTTGGATAAATAAACTTGAAAATTATCTTTCCCTCTCTTTGTAGGCTACAATTAAAATCTAATTTCCTCTCCGGTTTAAGAGTCTCCATTCACGCAATGTTTTTATTGTATTCTGAGAGAGAGGATAGAAAAAATAAATTATTACGTCTCCAAAAATAAATAAAACTGAGGTTTTTTTTTTGTTTAAATGAGATTACGTTTGTAATTTCTATTAACTATCAGAAGTCGAAAAAGATTTTATTTTTTATTTATTCATTTGATAATGAATTTAAAAATAAATTTGATGTCTATTTTACTTTTCTTTAGATAATATCAAAAGAGTTTAAACAATGAAATTAATTTAATCTTAAAAGATCGCTTTTGATTTCATTCATCACCCAACAAAGTGTAAAATTGGTCGTTAAATAAAACTCAACGAATAATAACAATAATAATAAACACTCATATCATAATAGTTTTTTTTTTTTTTATTTCTTCTCCTTTGGCCCAGACAAAGAATGAAATTGGCCATGATAGCTAGCTAATTAAATCGATCGCCATTTTCAACGCAGAGAGAGAAGAGTTTAGTTTTTGGGAACCCAAATTAACTGTCGAATATTTGTTTAGGAAAACAGAATGCGTGTCTGGTATTCTGGCAATGGGAAAGAATAGAAAGCCCCGGAGTGAAGACAAAATTATAAATAGGACTCAATTGGAGCCAATTTCAATGTAATTTATTTGAACTCCTCTACACCCAGACAATTTACACTGTTATAAATTGAAATCGTAGAAGAGAGAGAGAGAGAGAGATAGAGAGAGAAGCAGAGAGTGAGAGAGAAAGAGAAGACAAACTCCAATAGTCCAGTTGGAAACACCAACTTCTTACTACTACCCCCAAAAAGCAATGTTCAAAAAATAAATGGCCTGGCAATCAATTAAGCATTATAACAAACGAGTTATCATGAAAAAAATAAATAAAACTAGCTATAACTATAAATGTCAATCTAGAAGAATTTAATAATAAATTTAAAATCCAAAATATCGATGTTTTATTTTAATTTATAGCTACTCTATTTTGTTATTAGTAAAATAAATACGCTTTTTGGCATTAATGATCATTTATAGTTTTATGATTATTAAGAAATCTTGGATGGGCGGTCTTGATAAAATAGCGCTTGAAACGTCTCCCTGTTCTTATCGGTATTAATTATATAAAAACCCTAGCGGTCTCTGCAGCCGGGAAAGGGTAATTTAAATAAAAAATTAACAATAGCCTGTTTCTAATAATAATACAGTGGAATTCCGACAATTCGTAGCCCGATTATTCGATTTCCAACAAATTCGCACCAACATGCAGGTCCCCAGAGAAAATTCCGATAACTGGTATAAAAACAAAGCATTTTAGTCCCCTCGGTAATTTGTATTATTTTTATGCTCAAGGTCACTTAAAAACTGTTTATAATTCGTATTTCCAGCGTGGAAAGGTCGTTAATTCGTTAATTTCAAGTAGGGGAAGGAGATTGAGCTTCTACATTTTTTCTTTCCTTTCTATAAACCTCTCTCGTGTTCTTCGGTCAATCGTTGTGACCACAGCTCATATACCAGTGTATACGTGTATATATATAAAGGTAAATATTGGCTAGCTCCATGTTAAAAATTCTGTGTAAATTTAACGGCCTCTATGATCGTTTTCTTGTACTGCCGATAATTGGTATTCCCGATAATTCGTACCTAACAGTCGATCCCGTGACGATACGAATTATCGGGTTTCTACTGTACCATAAATATTATTCATAAGTAAAGTATTATATCTATCATGTGTTGGTCCATGAAGTAATTATGAAAAACATATAACCAAGTATTTATTAATTTAAATAAGCGAAAAATGTAGGTACCACCGGGAGTTGCACCACGGATCTGTCGATTTACGCTCAACATGCCCTACTACTGAGAAGACTGAAATTAGCGATCAATCATATTTAAATAAGCGAGTGCGGTACTGTGGTCCAGTAGAAGGACATGTTGAGCGTAAATCGACAGATCCGTGGTGCAACTCCCGGCGGTACCTACATTTTTCGCTTATTTAAATTAATAAATTCTTGGCAATATGTTTTTTCATTATTCATAAGTTCAAACACAGATTCCAGGTTGTATAGTTGGAAAATATAGTAGGCCTCTATAAATAAGACACAATTTTTTTTCTCAATAAATTTTTTAATAGCCCTCGGGCCTTGGTGTAGTAGTTAGGGTGTTGGTTATTTGTACCTAGGGTCACGGGTACACATCCTGTCCCAGGTGACGAAAAATATTTCAATTGAATTGGATACCAATCAATTGAAATAAATAGCAAGTGTCTAAATGGCCGCCGATCAAAAAAGACACCTTAAACGAATAAAAAAAAAAAAATTTTAATGCGTAAGTCGGCCAAAAAATTTAATAAAAAAATAAGATAAAAATTTTGTCTTATTTATTGACTGAATTTTCCATCTTCTACAACTTAGGATCTGAGAAATCAATTAAATAAGGGCATGGTTTAAATAACCTAAAATTTTAAATGAAAATATAATTAAAATTTTTTATTAATTTATTAGAATATTGAAGAGCCTCAATGTCAATTAAATATTGATAACGTCTAACAAATAATTCAAGTTATACCGTAGTTGACTTCTAATCCTTACTTATGTAATTAAAAAAAAAAAGACAGTCATTTTAGATTACAAAACTATCCATCTTCAGTGGAGGTCACCAACAAAACGTGACAGCGTTATAAGGGGAATTTTGCAAAATTATTTATTCGTATGATGAAACCTCTACTTTCACTTACTATTTTTAATTATTAAAAAATGTGTTTGTTTTAAATTATTTTTTAATTTAAAAATTTTGGGGGTCTTCAAGAATTTATGATGGATCAAAGAGTGGAAATAGACAAGTATATTTTTGAATTTGTGCTCAAAATAATCCTCATTTTTTCTAGTTTTATATAAAAAAAAATTTGGTTCCGATATCTTAAAAACTTTTTGAGATATTCGCCCAGAAAGAGAAAAGTTTATCAAAAAATTTTTTTCACGTCGCTATCATTTATTAAGGATTTAAAAGAATTCTTGATAATATAGTCTAGGGACGACTCGTCTTTGTAAATGCAATGGACAATTGGAATCTATTGGAATATATACTAAATAGAAGTATTAAGAGTTTCTGGCCGGTGGACCTGGCAACTGAGAACACAAAAAATTTGAATTACAATTCGCTTTTTACAAAATACAGAAAAGACAAGTCTTGCAACAACAATAATTAAACAAAAATGTTTCTTAATGGAATAATTGCAAGATGATTGGAATTTGTGGATTTTTTAAATCTGATGCACAATGCATAAAAATTCAAGGTGATTGACGATATTTTATTAAGATGATTCACCAAAGGAAAGAGATTTTTGCACGATTGCAATGCTTAATAATAATTAAAAGGAGTGTTCGTAGGGGAGAGGAAGTTGGAATGGTGGAAGGTTGAGTCATTAGAGTGGGGATGGAGGGGGAGGGGAAAGGACCACTCAGCAGAGAGCAGAAGCCTTGGCCTAGCAGCAGGAGGGAGAAATTCCTCCCCCTTCCCTTTATTCTCTCCCTTCACAATTTACGGTTCTGTCTGGCCACTCGGTGGTTTGCACGCAGAGAAATGGACCCTGGATGCTGATGGATCGTTGCTCTTTAATTACTAATACCAAATTAAATTGAAATCATCTTCATTCTAAGCTCAAGATTAAATTCGTACAAGAAGCAAACGCCGGTTCATCTCCCATTAAAAAAATATAATTTCGAGACAATGAGTTTTAGTTTATGGAAATAAATATTTGCAAAAATCAGCTTTAAGAGAGAGAGATGTGCAGTCTCACCAGATCGGTAAATCATCATGTAATGTAAAAATATTTATGTGCTTTTGTAATATGGCATTTTTTATTTCACACTCACCAGAGAAAACTCAATATGTTAGTAAAATATTATATTAGTAATGGTAAAATAGAATCTTTATTTATAACAAAAGCGGCTTTCAATTCATTTTCAAATTATAAAGTCCCAGGCTTCAACATCCATTATTGAAAAAGCTGGTGTGTATGGTCGCACAGCAGACAACTTTCTCTTACTTTTGGTGCTTATCACAACAGATTTTTTGTGTATATTTTCCAACAGTAATTTGAATTTTAAATATAAAATTTATAAACAGAAAAATATTTATATTTTGTGGCAATCATTTCTCCTATCTTTCCTATGAAGTACAAGAGTAAAGTGTGCTTCAAACAATTTTGAGGGCAAAATGAGAATATACATTTTAAAGAAAATCTAACAAATAATTGAGTTATGAATTTTAATCAAAATAGTTATAAAAAAACTTTGAGAAAATTGAAAAAAACTGAAAAAGTACATCAGTAAAGTACTAGTAATGAGAAAATATACGAAGGAAGTTTACTTCTTATTTAAGCCGGATATTCGGGCAGGTATCATAAAAAATTTATTAAAACAATTTTTCTATTTTCAGGATTTTTATTGTCAGATGACTGGTGCGCAACAATGACTAACCAGTTTCGGTCCCTAAGGGACCATCATCAGATCTGCAACAATAATATGTAACATGAGTTTTTACAAGTCAAATCATTTTTTCGGAAATCTTTTACATATATATAAAGAAAATTGAAGATTTAAAAAAGTACAGACAATTGTATTCATGTATGATTCTTTTGTTTTATAAAAAAATTTTTTCTATCAGTGTAAAATTATGTATATATATATATATATATGTAAAAGATTTCCGAAAAAATGATTTGACTTGTAAAAACTCATGTTACATATTATTGTTGCAGATCTGATGATGGTCCCTTAGGGACCGAAACTGGTTAGTCATTGTTGCGCACCAGTCATCTGACAATAAAAATCCTGAAAATAGAAAATTTGTTTTAATAAATTTTTTATGATAATGCCCGAATATCCGGCTTAAATAAGAAGTAAACTTCCTTCGTATATTTTCTCATCTGATGACTCTTGCAACTTCCTAAATTCTGCATAGTACTAGTAATTTTTGGCCGATTTTATTTAAAAGGTTCAGTGGGGTACCTAACTTAAATATAAAATTTCAACCTCGTACACAGACAAAGTATTTTGCGAGACGCACTTTTTTGAACTCAGGCGATCTCAAAACTCATTTAAATCTCTACATCAAATTTTTGACATAAATCCAATACTTTCTATATAGTCTAAATATTGCAATGAATAGGTAAGAATAAGTAAAAATGAAAAATTAATTTTTTTTTTGTCTTTTTGGTCCAACATAACCTGGTATTTATTACTAATCTCCAAATCTTCCTTTTCCTTACTTAAAAAATTTACTCTAGATAATCTTGAAGCATTGGTTGGTAATAATTCTCTTTTTGATTGTTTGTAAATCGATGGAGATAAAAGAGTCTGATTTGTTCTTAGAAGAGCGAAGACGTTCTCATATACAAAACTAAGAAAAGAAAAAAAGAAAAATCGTTTTTGTTGTTGATGCTATTCTTTTTTTTTTTTTTTTTTTTTTTTAGGTTACTAAATCACAAAAGTCAGCTGAGTTCAAGGATTTCTCGTGAACAAAAAAAAAAAAGTTATTAACATATAAGTAAAGATAATTTTTTTTTTTTTTTAATAAGATTTCTACATGTATAGAGGAGCAAAACGTTTTGTCCGAAAACGTTTTGACTCAATTGGTGTGCGTTCGAAGCTAATCGAATATTTCCTATCATAAAATATAAAGATACTCTTTAGTAAAGAGAAAATAAATATTTTTTAATTTTTTTTTAAACCCTTTTTGACTACAGAGGCCATTAGGGATTATTAATTTATTTACATAATTCAAATACAATGGTACCGAAGCCCACCGGGGGACGTTCCACACGCTGATTGCTCTGGTCACCAATCCCGAGCTTTCGCCGCTCTTGGCATTGCTTAATTGCAAAGATTGTGGCGACTGATGCTCTTCTCCGTTGTCAAAATATTGAAAAGTTTTAAAATTGTATTGAACAATTGTTAGCAGCGAGACTTAATTATCAGTAGAGACCGGACAAAAAAGCATAAAAAATGGGAAAAAAGTGCTTAAAAAAGCATAAAAATCTTGAATAAAAAGTTTTAAATAAGCATAAAAAAGGAGGGGGGGGGTAAAGGATGTAATTAATTTTAATATAAAATTTTAAAAATTAAAAAAAATTTATTTGTATATAGGCCCTACCTATATTCGGGTAAACAAATACAGAATGCAACTTTAAATTACCGAAAGTGTGAGGCAGTGGCGGATCCAGAGGTGTTTCTCGGGGGGGGGGGGGTGTAATCTGGAGTGACTGGTCGCACAGCGGTAATTTAAAGGCGCATTTTGTACTTGTTTGCCAGAATATAAATATAAATCAAATTTTTAAGTATTAATTTTTAAAATTTTACATTAAAAATACATTTTTTTCGAAAAAAAGTATATTTTTCAAATCTCAGGGGGTACCCCCTTTACCCCCCTCTTGTATCCGCCCTTGGTGTGAGGCCAGTCCCACCAGATTACCCCCCTGCGAGGGTCCGCCGAAGTAGGGGTACAGAGGTCCCAGGGGGCTCGAGTCAGAGTAGGGAAGGCACGATTTGAGCAGTTGCCGAAGGATTGGCTTTACATTTTGCTGAATAATGTTTTAAATTATTTTTAAAAATTGTATAGCCCTCGGGCTTGGTGTAGTTGGTAGAGCGCCTGCCTTGTATACCAAGGGTCGAGGATTCGGATCCCATGCAGTCCGATGATTTTATTTAAGCCACTTGGATACCAAATGGCTTAAATAAGAATGCCTTTACCCCCAATAGATATATTTACAAATAACGAGTATTGTTTAAAGTTTTAAACGGCCTAAGTTGCCAAAAAGACTGTGCGTAAGCCATGGGCGTATATAGAAATTTTTCGGGAGGGGGGGGCTTAAACCCTAAAAATTTTTCTACGGAATTTTTTTTTTAAATAAACTACATTATTTCCGCCCTGCGAAAAATCATTTTACCTTTTTTTTAGAGACACGATATTTTTGCCGTCCCGCGGAACATTTCCCCTTTTGCGGAGCCAAAGGTTTTCCAAACGAAAATTTTGCCGCTCCGCAGAACATTTTCCCTTTTGTTTTTCACCCTGCAGAAAAAAATTTTTTTACAGGGCTATTTTTTTTCGCACTGCGGGGCCGATCAAACATTTCGAGGTGGCCGAGATCCGTTAATGTCTGTATATCCCCTTATATGTATATGCATTTGGAAAATTTCGGGGAGGGGCCGGGCTCCCTCGCCTCCCCCCTTATATACGCCCCTTGTGTATGCGTGTGTGAATGGGAAAAAATTGTGTTTTTTAATAAAAAAAAAAAAATTATAAATATTCTTAAAATAAGTTCAAATAAGCACAAAGGGCAAAAAAAGCATGAAAACTCAAAAAAAGCAAAAAAAGCATAAAAAATGTAATGTCAATACCCTTAGTTTTTCGTAATTCGCCTAGGAATTAAATATCTAATGGCTGCCCGAGTCGAAATCGAACGCCTGGTTTGAGTCTACAAAACCTCAGAATCTAATTGTTGTCTAAGTAGACTTAACAGAATCAAACTAGGATTTGAAAGCATGGTTTCTATGGGAATTTGATAGTCTGGTTTGGTTCTAACAAGTCTACTTATGTCCCTTTTTGACATGTTTAGACTCAGACCAGGTATTCGAAATACTAGTTTAAGTCTACCAGATCTACTATTACGACCAGCAGTACTGAATGCTGGAATCCTAGTTTAGGCCTATGAATTCTCATTTAAAATTTGTTTATATACATATATACAGAGTGACAAAAAAGTTCTGATAATTTTGTTAGATTAGCAAAGAGGTATGCTTGTTTTTTGGCAATGAGAAAAATAACTTTTAGAGTGTTTTCTTCAAATATTTCGAAGACATTTAATAGCACTTCACCGCTGATGAAGAAGTCCTATTAAATGCCATCGAAATATTTGAAGAAAACACTCTAAAAGTTATTTTTCTCATTGCCAAAAAACAAGCATACCTCTTTGCTAATTTATACAACTTGGTACTCCACATTCGAAATTTTTTTACTTTCTCTTGCATCTATATATGTTAATATATATAGAGAGAAAGTATTGGATTCATGTCAAAAATTCGATGTCGAGATTTTGATGGATCTTCACGTTTTGCTCTTCATTTCGCTACAATTAAATTCTTAAATAAAAGGAAAATCAAATTAATCTTTAAATAAAATAATATTTTTTGTTTAAATATCAATTTTCTTTAATTTGAGAATAAGATAACATATATTTGAAAAATTTTAAAAATTCCAAATGCTCTTCGTGTCGATTTCAATATTTCTGGAGATTCATTACTGAAATTCTTTTAAAGAAAATATGGATGTAAAAATGAGTTTCCATCTCTAAAATAAATCACATTAATTTTTATCTTGACTGTATATGTAGGCCTATACCATCAGCTATCACATGTGGAAAAATATTATATTTTTCTTTTCAGTAAGAACTTCATTTAGTTCTCTGGAAATGTGAAAAATATATAAATTAATTTTATAAATTTATAATCTTTTTTAATTTGTCTTCTTACCTTTCAAAATGACATGAATGGCCAATGTTCCTTGTATTCATTTATTAATATTAAAATTAAAGTGGCTTCTTCAGGCCAATGTGTTTTTACAACTAAAATTTATAATGAATATAATTGAAAAAATTAAATAGAATATAAGATTACATATATATAAAAAAAAAATAAAAATAAAAATAACAGCTAACCTTATCATTTTGTTTTGGCTTGTTTTTATAACGTTGACCCTTAAATAAATAAAAATAATTAATAATAATAAAGAAAATTAATGAAAAAAAATGAAAATAAAACTTAAAACTTACTTCTTTTTATCGATAATAAATCCAAATATCCAAGGGATGAGAGAAAATAGCGACAGAATTAAAGGTGGTCATCTATTAAAGCTTTGGCGCTGAGATCGCACTGTTTTTAATTTTTACCCGAGAGGATTAGAAGGTTCAAGCCAGTACTTCCCGAGTCAAAATCGAACGCCTGGCTTGAACCTTCTAGTCCTCAATTGAAGACTGCAAGGTTCAAACCAGGCGTTCAAGTACTGGTTTGAATCTTCTAATTCTCCTGGCAGGTTTAGTAGGCTCAAGCCAGACGTTCGCTTTTGACTCAAATACTGGTTTGAATCTTCTAATTCTCGTGACAGGTTTAGTAGGCTCAAGCCAGGCTTTCAATTTTGACTCAAATACTGGTTTGAATCTTCTAATTCTCCTGGTAGGTTTAGTAGGCTTTAACCAAATTTTAATCCTATCAAATAACAAAGGAATTGAGGACTAAAAGGTTCAAACCAGGCGTTCAAGTACTGGTTTGAATCTTCTAATTCTCCTGGTAGAATCAGTAGGCTTTCCCAAAATTGTAAATAAATAACATCCCATTAAATAACAAGGGAATTCAGGACTAAAAGGTTCAAACCAGGCGTTCGATTTCGACTCGGGTGCTTATAAAATTCAGCAATAAGCATTTTGCTTAAAATCCGGTCTCTAATTATCAGACATGATTTTCTCTGATTCCAATTTACCATACTTATCTACTAATTAAGTAAAAAGACTCTATATGGCACAGCGGTAGGTTCTGGTGCCAAAGGTCAAGGGTTCAAATCCCGTCTAAGAAAAGAAATTTATTTAAATTGAATTGGATACCAAACAATTGAAAAATTAAATAAGGACGGGGTCTAACTTGAATTGGCCCCAGATGCAGAAATCCCTTCTTCAACACCTTAAACCCTTCAAATAATAACTCGATCTTTTTATTCAACTTAATTAATTAGGAGTTTTAATTAAAACGCAAAATTTTTTATTCATTCCTTTTAAGGTAATTTCTTCATTAATATAGTCTTAAATATTAGACTAATATTAATTTAGCAATTCTCTTCTATTTTCATCCTGGGTAACGGAATCTTCCTATTTTCAACAAGATAACTTGAATATCCTTGAATCGCAGCCTCCGGGATTTCAAAGTTTAACCTGACATGAGTTGTCTGAGTGAAACGCAAAACATTCCATGAGGGAATCGTAGATGTTGAAACAGAGATCAAAATTTCTCAACAACAAAACCATTCCGAAAAAGATACCCAAGAATGCTTTGAATTTTAATAAAGAACTTGTTGCATATTATTATTATTTATTCTTTTCTATCAAGGTATATAGAAATAAAAAACAAATATAGTAAAAATTCTTTCAAATTCAATGATACAATTTTATTGCTTTTTTATTGAGTCGTTAAATAATTTTATGAGATTTCTTTCCGGGATACACTGCACACGGAAATATTTGTATAGATCATACCTGTTGTTTATATTTTATTTATAAAAGATTTTTTTTTATAGGGTGTTAACAAATCTGATCACCCGTTTTAAATTTTTTACTTTCTCTTACTTATATAAGTGTTAATATTTATATATGTCGAGATTTTGATGGAAATACAGTTACTCTCCAAAAAAGGGAGTCCCGCAGAATGGTCCTGTTTTGTGTCTGGGAACAAAATATCTCAAGAACAAAAAGTTTATATCGCCCTCGGGCTTGGTGTATGGGTTAGCGAGCTAGCCTCGTATACAAAGAGTCGGGGTTCGGACCCCAGGCAGTCCGATGATTTTATTTAAGCCATTTGGTATCCAGAATGCCTGGACCCCAATATATATATATTAATCAATAAAGGTAATCGTCAAAGTCTTATATGACCTGAGATGCCGAAAAAAAGACTGTGTGAATGAGAAAAAAGTATGAGTGTTAAAAAAAAATTTATATCTTTCCACATACCGTCATATGCGACAAAAATGTATTTAAATGGCTGCCAATCCAATTGAAATAAATAGAGACGGGGTCTAAATGGTCTTCGATGCCGAAAAAGACCTTAAATGAAATTAAAAAAAAAATTTACATTATTCTAATATATCTAATATATGTTGGCCCAAATAATCTGGTGTGACAAGCATAGAATACAACATTCCATTACAAAAGTTAAGAGAAATTTGTGTGTTGTGTGATCAGTTACACCAGATTTTTTTACTAGATTTATTGCAATTTTAGAAATTCTACATTTTCAAGAACCAGTAGTTTGGTTCCCGTTCTGTAGAATAAAAGATATTTAATATCATTTAATATAATTGGATAAATACTGTATATATTACAGAAAAATATTAAAGTCAAACAAGTATTTCAGCTCTCACTGTACGTAGTACTAAGGGGGAGAGAGCATATGCAGAGACTCCGGTGTCTGTCTGTCTGTCCGTCTCTACGCATAAAAAGTGCGGCCTGAACTAAAGGTCGTAGGAAAATAATAATTACATATACGTTTTCAGCATAAAAAACTGGTTCAGGGAAAAATAGGTTTTGGTCCCTAGAACTTCCAATTTTTGAGTTATTAATTCTTAGAAGTTACGATTTCTCCCATAGGAAATGATATAGAGAAATATTATGTGTTCTTTGCATTTGTATATTCTATGAATGCAAACAAATCCTCAAGCAGGCACTTGTTTTTCTTAAATATGGAGAAATAACTTAACCTCTTTTAACCTCTTTTACTCAATTGTAAATAATTCTAAAATAAAAGTTTATTTGCTATTGTTTCAACTATTGTTTAATGTCAAGAAAATCCACAGTGAGAGCGTCCCTTTGAATTTACTACTGTAAATTCTTTCCTACTTTTTTTTGGTAATTGAGATAATTAAGATCTTGACTCAATTTTACAAAAAAGAATACATTGGTAGCCAGTAAATTAGAAAAATTTCGCTGCTTGAGATGGGAAGCGAGTCCTTGGTCATAGAACAGTGGCTTACAATGACGTTTAGATGTTCAAGGCAGACATTTCTATAATTTTTACTTTCTCTTACCTATATACAGTATGTATGTAGAGAGAAAGTATTGCGTTTTTAATTGAACACCTTACTGATACCATTTAAAATTTTATAGTTTAAAAGGTTCATACTGATGATATATTTTTGGAATATCTTATTGTTTATATTTTTTTTTCTCTTTTAGATTAACGTGTGAGCTATTCAAGAAAAGGCTGGTAGCAACAGCCTCCAGCTCCAGACTAAAGACAGAGAAAGAGAGGGAAGTTGACATGTGTTCCTGATGGTTAATATCAAAGAGAGAACAAGGCAAGGCGGGAATGGAAGCCAGACGCCTTTCTCAGTAATTGTTCATCTGATGATGTTGAATCAGTGCCTACCAAGGGTAGATAGGTGAGTGAGTAGGTGGGTGGATGCGTGGGCGGTATTCATTTGCCCTGCGGGCTGGCTATTTATACATTGATCTTGCGCAACACAAACAAACAAAAATAAAAGAGCCGATTTTGGATACTGGCCATGTTGGAAATTCCATGGCGGCGACCATTTGCTTGATAGACACGGCCTGCCTGCTTGCCTGCTTTGCTGCCTGTTTGCCTGCCTGACTGCATTGCGGTCTCCACACACACAAACAAAAAAAAAAATACATCCGTTGAATGACCTTTTCCAAAATTGAAAAAATCTAACTTTCTTATACTAAACATTATACTAAACATAAAAAAAGAATATTTCTAAACCCGTTAGAGGCGTCTAGAAGACAAAGTTACTTCTTATTTAACTTAATAAAAATATGTTTAATTTTTATAAAATTTTAACATTTGTTTGAGTTCATTGTAGATTCCAAATCATTTAAGAATCTGCAGAAAAGGCAAGTGTTCTTTTAGGCTGAACGCACATCAATTAAGAAAAAACGTTTTCGAACAAAACGTTTATTCCTAAAACTGTTTTTTCAATGCGAGACAAAACACAATTTGCCATGATTCGATATCATTGAACAAAATGTTTTGCCATTGAGCATTTTGCTCAATTGGTGTGCGTTTAGGCTTAGATTTTAGAAACAATTGAAGAGCTTCTTAAAAACTTAATCTTAGGTTATAAAAATGTTTCACTTTTCTTAATTGGCTACTAGGTGGGAGGCTAAATTTAACTATATTAGTGTGATGAAATAATTTAATTAAAAATTCTCGGGTATGGAAGTGGCTGTAATTATTGATGCGATTAGTAACAGGGGGTGACAGCCAGAAGGAGGAGTTCCTCCAACAAACAAACTTCTAATTTACAACGTTTCGGTCTAACTTTATTGGACCATCATCAAGTATGAAGAAGTTGTCATATGTTGTGAATATCATGGCTGCTTGTGTGTAGTGTGTGAAGGCGGCCATACACGGCAGGTCCAAAATCCAAATTGGCCCGGCACCGATCCAAAACTCGCCGTGTATGGGGAAACCGAATTGGCTCGGCGACCGTTAGTTGGCTCGGTTGGATTTCCATCCGATCCAAAATCCACAGAGCCAAGTCCACGAGCCTTGGATTTGTCCTCGCCGTGTATGGTAGTTCTCCGAGCCAAGCCAAAACTTGTGCAGCGTTGCCAGATTCATATTTATTTTTTTTAGATGCTTTTGATATTTTTTTTAAATTTTCTGAAGAGATTTTAATTAGGATAATTATTTAAATATTTTTTAAATCATTTTTTTTAAATAAAATTTTGAAAAAGTACTAAAATTAAGATAATTATGAGTGACATGTCATTTGTTGGGGGGAAGTTCAAATGATCAATGGTAACCATTCATCCCGCATTTTGCGGGGCAATTTTGCATTTTGATTCAATGACCCACAAAATGTCCTACATTTAATTTGTAACCGTTTCTTCACTTGTGTTTAAGATTTAAATAAAAATTTTCAATTTATAAAAATTATTTAAATTATTTATGATATGAGAGATGACATTATATTGGGATATTTTTATGCAATTTTTCATTTTGTTGTATTAAACGAAATTCTATTTCAAAAAGGCACAGATGTAACGAGCTACAAAAGGTTGTTTTTCCTTCTATAAAGGATTTAAATAAACATTTTTACTTTCTCTTACCTATGTATATATGTAATATATATATAGAGAGAAAGTATTGGATTCATGTCAAAAATTCGATGTCGAGATTTTGATGGATCTTCACGTTTTGAGGTCCCCTGAATCCAAAAAAGTGGTTTTCGCGACATGGTCTGTCTGTGGGTGGGTGGGTGGGTGTGTGGGTGGGTGGGTGGGTGGGTGTGTGTCAAATTTTAAGCATGAAGGAATTGAGCTATGAGGCTGAAATTTTATATTTAAGTTAAACACTTAACTTTATAGAAGGAAAAACAACCTTTTGTAGCTCGTTACATCTGTGCCTTTTTTGAAATAGAATTTCGTTTAATACAACAAAATGAAAAATTGCATAAAAAATGTTTATTTTTTATTTATTATTTATATGGTGACATATTTTCTGATATTTTTAAACAATTTTTTTGTCTTATTAAACAAAATCATTTAATAAATTCTATTTGTTTTTTCTTGTTGTATCTTCCTTATAAAAAAATATATATTTTTTTGGCATTTTTATTTTGTTAGAATGTTGAAGGAAGAGAGGATGTCAGCCAAAAAAGGAGCCTCTATCGAATAAAAATCTCCAATCAGAAAACGTTTCGGGTTTAATTAGATAAAACCATCATCAGTTCTTTAGAGATTATTGGCAATCTCAAGATGCACACCATTGAGATGCAGATAGAGTTGTTATATATAAACATATACAAAATTATATAAAAAATACAAAATTTGCATATTAGTTGTGTGATGCTCATTAGTCAACACGGCCAAGTCTCAAATGTATATAAAATTTTTATATATTTATAATAATAAATATTATATTAAAATAATAAATATTTTATATACATTTGAGACTTGGCCGTGTTGACTAATGAGCATCACACAACTAATATGCAAATTTTGTATTTTTTATATAATTTTGTATATGTTTATATATAACAACTCTATCTGCATCTCAATGGTGTGCATCTTGAGATTGCCAATAATCTCTAAAGAACTGATGATGGTTTTATCTAATTAAACCCGAAACGTTTTCTGATTGGAGATTTTTATTCGATAGAGGCTCCTTTTTTGGCTGACATCCTCTCTTCCTTCAACATTCTAATTGCTGAACAGCCACTTCTATTATCAACATTTTTATTTTGTTGTTTTAGGCACCGATTTGTCAATTTACTAAGAGACTAACCTTTATTTACTCTTAAATGTCAAATTTCAAACGGGCCTGCTTGGCTCGGCCGTGTATGACCCCCTATTTTGGATCGGTCGAAAAATGGACTCGCACAAATTGGCTCGGTCTAAATGGACCTGCCGTGTATGGCCGCCTTAACGTTAT
>JAKCPI010019588.1:0-12277 GCA_023213315.1 Euborellia annulipes
AAAGTCACGAGACTCAGACCAGTCTGGCAACGACGCATAAAATAATACTCTTTTCTCGCTGTCAGCATTTAAGATTTAAAATAAACAGCTGATGAATGCAATGTTGCCAGTTCTATATTACGTGAAAAACTGCTCAAGTCAAAAGACATTCATTTATTATTTTTGTTAATTAAATTATTAACTTAATACAATTATAAACTCAAAATGGAAAATCAAAAGGGGTATGTTAAAAACTGAGAACAATATTTATTTAGTAATTTGGAGAATCATTTTAAATTATTTTAAAAATTATTATATTTTATCAATTTGGAAATTGAATAATTAAATCTCACAATTATTTTTTCATAATTCGTCATATATAATAAATTTCAACTTTCGTAATGTCTTGTAGAGTTACGGCCTTTGACGTCACGGCCGTGACGGCTTGTAACGCGACATGCTGATAGAAGAGCGAAAAAAATTTGAGGCTAACAAATTAAAGTTTCACTTAAAAAAAAAAATGTTATCTAATTCTAGGTGATTTTCTAATTTCCTTCACACACACACACTTTAATATATTATAATTATAATAATTAATCCTCTCTCAATAGTCTTAAAATACAAATAAATATCTTCATTAAATACGTAACTAACGAAATTCAATCAACCGCCACTTTCGGAATACTCTGATATGATTAAATTCAAATGAATTCTTTTTGGCCAATACAAGAAAGTTTGGACGAGTGTGATAAATATTTATTAACATCGAATAATAAAACAAAATCTGATGTGAGTGATCGCACAGTACACAACTTTCTCACTTTTTTTGGCCAAATAACACTAGCTGAAAAAAATGAACTTTTTTCTTTCACAAGAATGAAATTCTAGAAGTATTTTTCATGCTGAATTCAAATATCATTTCACTTTTGCCCCATCAGGCACAGTTTTAGAGATATAGAGCAAAATATATTTTAATAGAAAATGTGCTCTAAAACGGCTTTTATTTAGAATGTTCAAATTAATTTTTAAAGCAACACCCTATAGAAATATGCAGATATTTATAATACATATAGATTTCAAGTTTCATCCTAATCGGAGGTCATTTAGACGTGCCTCAAACGGCTTAAAGTTTAGAAAAATCGAAATTTTTAAGATTTTTTTTGCTTTGGTCACCCCTAATACAATTTTAGATATCCCTGAATGCAAAAAACATATATTTACGATATTCTATAGTTCTTTGACTTTCTAAAATCACTCATTCTTAAAAATCTATTAATTATTAACGAAATTATGAATAAATGATTGTACGCTCAAGGTTGTACGGACATTAAAGCACTTTATCAGATTAAAAGTTAATTTTTTAATATGTTATTAATCACTATCAAATACGTTTAAATAAAATTTTGAAGCAGATCTGACCCAGGGTTATCGTGTAATTAATTTTTAAAAAATTGAAATTTAACGTGTAGTCTATGGGGAATGTCGACGAAAAGAACACATATCAAATTATATAGCCACCTCCTGCAATAGGTAAAAAAACAAAAAACTTACATTTTTAACAATTCACTTCCGTAAAATACGTTAAAAATAAAATCAAAAGTTTCTGGCGAAATCTTTTAAAGATATTTTAACGAGAAAGTTAAAAGAATTCTCCAAAATGAAAGTCGCCAATATTTAAAAATAAATAAGTGGGACTCAGATCACTCTGGCAACGTCGCATAAAATAATACTCTTTTCTCGCTGTCAGTTACATTTTTTTTTCCATTTTACGATATTTTTTCTCGCAAATCGTCCATTGTGTTTAAACTGATTTGCATTAATCATTGTAATATATTAAATAAAATAAAATTGAAGGCATTTAAGATTTAAAATAAACAGCTGATGAATGCAATGTTGCCAGTTCTATATTACGTGAAATACTGCTCAAGTCAAAAGTCATTCATTTATTATTTTTGTTAATTAAATTATTAACTTAATCCAATTATAAACTCTGATAGGTCACGACTAAATTATAATAAGGAATTTTGGCATTCAAATTTTTAATTTTATTAAAAAAAAATTTAGATTCTATTATGACTTACGAGGTACTGTCCGAACAACTTTAAATGCACCTAGTCTTTCTAAAAAGATTTAGAGTTGATTGCTAGAGCGGATACTTTTGACTGATACAGATAGTATATTGACACAAAAAAAATCTGGAGTGATTGAAACGCAGAACACAACTTTAGTGCGACCAGTCACACCAGATCAACTGGTCTAAACCTTGAACTGGATTCCTAAATTCTTTCTTTTTTTTTGTTTTTAACGCTTTGATATTGTTCTTTGTTTTGTTTTTTGTTGACATCTCAATGTTATAATAATAATTCGTATAACCGGATTATAGAGCATGCAGGCACATACGGGAGGGGGGCGGCGAAAAAAAAAGCGAAACAAGCTAGCTCCAGCTAATTGGACTTAATTTCCTTTGCCTTCAAACATCTCTCTCTCTTTCTGGCTTTATTTGGCAACTTATTAAAAACATTTCACACGTTGGCTTATTATAGGGATAATTTTTTTTTTGAATATTATATCCTATATTTATATATATATGTATTTGCAAAACAAAAACCTCCGCCCGTGGCGAGATTTCAATTCAATTTGTTCCGGTTAATTTTTTTTGAATCACTGTATGCCAATTTCACTAATAATAAAAGCCAAAAAAAAATATTGACATTTAACATTAAGGCCCGCCCCACCCCCTGGACCGCCTTGTGCCAGGGGTCAGGGATCCCAATCAATTTAAAAAATAATAAGGAGTTCTGAAAAAGAGAAAAAAACAAAATTGTAGGGTCAAATAAATATTTAAAAAAATCTGATGTGAGTGATCGCACAGCACACAACTTTCTCTTACCCTTCGGTAATCGAAAGTTGTGCTCTGTTTCGATGGCTACCGGGAGGGCGTTCCACACTTTGATTGACTGGGATCACCAATCTCGAGCTTTCGCTGTGCTTGGCATCACTTAACCGCAACGATAGTGATGACTGTTTTTTTTTTTTAACATTCACACAGTCTTTTCGGCAACTTAGGCCATTTAAGACTTTTTACGATACTCATATGTTTAAATATATCAATTGGGGATCCAGGCATTCTTATTTAAGCCATTTGGTATCCAAATGGCTTAAATTTAATTTCAACAAAGAGAAGAATGATTTTATAAATAAATTTAAGGTTGTTCGGATAGTACCTCGTAAGTCATAATAGAATTTAAATTTTTTTTTTTAATAAAATTTAAAATTTGAATGCCAAAATTCCTTATTATAATTTATTCGTGACCTATCATAGTTTATAATTGTATTAAGTTAATAATTTAATTACCAAAAATAATAAATGAATGACTTTCGACTTGAGCAGTATTTCACGTAATATAGATCTGGCAACATTGCATTCATCAGCTATCTATTTTAAATCTTAAAAGCCTTCAATTTTATTTTATTTAATATATTACAATGTTTAATGCAAATCATTTTAAACACAATGGACGATTTGCGAGAAAAAATATCGTAAAATAAAAAAAAAAATCTGGTGTGACTGGCGCACAGCACACAACTTTCTCTTACCCTTCGGTAAGAGAAAGTTGCGCACTGTGCTGGTCACACCAGATTTTTTGTGTCGAGATATATTTAGTTTCCGATAGCACCTTAGTTTCAAACTTGCATTTTAAATGTTGACTGCTTCAAATAAACTATGGTTATTTTTCAAAATTTTAATCTCATATTTGGACATTTTATACACAATATAGAATCGTAAATAAATACAAAATTTCATAAGAATTGGAAAAAAAATTTTAAATGCCTAAAAAAGTTTCAAAGGGGACCCCCTTTTGAATCGAAATTAACATACAAATCCCTATAGGAAATTAACATTAGGCCTATGCGAAGATAAGGTGGAAAGGGAATTTAATAAAAAGAGTAGAGAGAGACGATAATGTTTGCAAGTGAGAGAGAGACATATATGTTTTCTTTGAAACAATTAAAGACACAAATAAATTTAAAAAAATCTGGTGTGACTGGCGCACAGCACATAACTTTCTCTTACCTTCGGTAATCGAAAGTTGTGTACAGTGCTTGTCACACCAGATTTTTTGTGTCGACATGTATTTAGTTCCCGGCAGTAAGGAATATTTGAATTCAGATGTAAAATTTATAAAGTATGGGAAAATATTTATATTTTGTTACCATGGCAACCATTTCTCCTATCTTTCCTAAGAAGCACATGAGTAAAGTGTGCTTCAAACAATTTTGAGGGCAAAACGAGAATATACATTTGAAAGAGCATCTAAAAAATAATTGATTTTTGAATTTTAATCAAAATCGTTAGAGCGAATTTTGAGAAAATCGAAAAAAACTGAAAAAGTACATCAGTAAAGTACTAGTAACCTTTGGCCGATTTTGATTAAAAGCTTATTTTTCCGGTCCCAGGGGGTGTTTAACTTAAATATAAAATTTCAACCTCCTAGCTCAATTCCTTCATGCTTAAAATTGAACACACACCCACCCACACACACCCACCCACACACACACCCACCCACCCACCCACAGACAGACCATGTCGCGAAAACCACTTTTTTGGATTCAGGGGACCTCAAAACGTGAAGATCCATCAAAATCTCGACATCGAATTTTTGACATGAATCCAATACTTTCTCTCTATATATATATTACATATATACATAGGTAAGAGAAAGTAAAAAAAATGTGCCTGACAGCGAGAAAAGAGAATTATTTTATGCGACGTTGCCAGACTGGTCTGAGTCTCATTTTTAAATATTGGCGACTGTCATTTTGGAGAATTTTTTTGACTTTCTTGTTAAAATATCTTTAAAAGATTTTTGCAGAAACTTTTGATTTTATGTTTAACGTATTCCTCGGAAGTGAATTGATAAAATGTAAGTTTTTTGTTTATTTATCTATTGCAGAGGTCGCTATATAATTCGATATGTGTGCGTTTCGTCGACATTCCCCATAGTACATGTTAAATTTCAATTTTTAAAAATTAATTACACGATAACCCTGTGTCAGATCTGCTTCAAAATTTTATTTTATACGTATTTGATAGTGATTAATAACATATTAAAAAATTAGCTTTTAATCTAATAATGTGCTTTAATGTCCGAACAACCTTAAGGACATAATTTCTTATTCAATCAAAAAAAAAAGACGGAGACGGTTGTTTAATTTTGCTGAATCCATAATTTTTTTTTTTTTTTTGGAAAAAAAAAACGTACCCGGGATGCGAAACTTCGAGAGAATACGTAATTAACTTGCCAGGGATACCGTGTTTGCGAGAAAAATTTATTTCATTTAGGCTACCACTCATTTGCTCAGGTCTAAATGTCGAAAAAGACCTGATTGAAAAATAAAAAAAAAAAAAAAAAAACAGGACCCTTGTGTGAATATTTTATGTAAATTTTCACTCCAAATTGATCCGATCCCTCAAGAGACCCGCCCGGGTCAGGGCCGATTTAGATTTTTCGGAACTTACTTGAAAGTTATCATTGCAATGATAAAAAAAAAAAAAATTATAAATATTGCCTTTGGGTGATGATTGTAGAAGTGTGAAAAGCATCTGTGTGTGTGTGTGTGTGAAGTAAAAGTAAATGCCCACCCTGCCCAGGTCATCCATCCAGCCCCCGGGGCTTCCAGATTGATTTGATTATCCTCTCTTACCAGTCATTAAATAAAATTTAAATAGAAATCCTATTCAAATTTACATGCTCTTAAAATTTCGACAAAATTCGATAACGAAATTCCTGCTCTTGGATAGGGGAAATTTTGTAACTTTCTTGTCTATTTTTACTTTCTCTTACCTCTATAATGAGGGGCATTTAGGTCTTCAAATTAAAAATATTTTCATTCCAATTGCACCTCATATACAGGGTGGTCCATATCAAAGTTATGCTTTTTTAAATGGAACGCCCTGTATATTATTCCATATTTGGTTTCTACGGCCAATTTTAGTATGACTTTGTCATGCAATGTATTCTAAAACAAACCGTTTAACCGCAAATTGAGTTTTTATGAAAAAACTGCTGTCTGAAAAAAATCGAATATCGCGCGGTCTATAAAACTTAGGGGGACTGTTCTTTTGTGAGATTACTAAGCATGAAATGTACTTATATAGGCCAGACGGGTATCCCGGAATCATTCTTATGTTCGGTGAAATGGCTATGACAATTTTGAAAATTTTAATCATGGATAACTTGATTTTTTTTTCAAATGGAACATGCTACTTTTTTATGCCATGGGATGTGAAATTTAATTATCTTTCAGGGTGTCTATATTTATCTTTGGTAGTTTTCTTTTTATTCCAAGATTTTCACGTCTTATGGCATAAAAAAAAAGTAGCATGTTCCATTTGAAATAAAGGGTCGAACTAACAAGACAAGCGCACAACTTTGCCCACACACTATTCAAGAAAAAATCTGGTGTGACTGGCGCACAGCTGCACCGTGCTGGTTCCACCAGATTTTTTGTGTAGAGATATATTTAGTTGCTCTTGGCACTTTAGTTTCAAAATTGACCACTCGATGATTCATAGATGGCGCTGAGCTACGGATGCTTCCACATCAGTAAAGTGTACTTCAAACAATTTGCACGAAAAATTTCACTAATATACTTTTTAAAGAACATCTAAAAAATAGTTGATTTATGAATTTAAAAAAAAATCCTTGCAGCGAATTTTGAGAAAATTGAAAAAAACTGAAAAAGTACATCAGTAAAGTACTAGTACTTTTTGGCCGATTTTGTTCAAAAGCTTATTTATACGAGTGAGGAAGGTGCCTAACTTAAATATAAAATTTCAACTTCCTAGCTCATTTCCTTCATGGTCTAAAGTGTCCACACACAGACCAATTTGAGGGACCCACTTTTTTGGACTCAGGGGACCTCAAAACGTGTATATCCATCAAAATCTAGACATCGAATTTTTGCAATACTTTCTCTATATATTTCATATATGGGGGTAAGAGAAAGTAAAAAATATTGCTCCCCCCCCCCCTAGAGCCCCCCCTAATGGTCCGATGTTTACCAAAAGCTTTCCAGTTCTTGGCCTCTACCCCTAGTTTATGGGTGCCAAATTTCAAAACAATTGAACGAATAGTTTTTGAGTTTTCGTTGACGAAAAAAAATTACCACAGACACACACACACAGACATCATCCAAAAACTACTTAAATGGATTCAGGGGACCTCAAAACGCATTTTGGCAGCGTCAGTTCAATTTCGATTTTTTTTTTTATGATTATATTAACTTTAGCTGCCTAACCTACGGTTGATGGGCAAAGTTAAAAACCGACCCTTCGAACTAAAAATTTGCCAAACCTCATCCTAATCCGTTGAATAGTTCCAGAAATATAAGCAACATATAAGGTCACCCCCCAAAAGGACATCAAAAGAGAAAATTATCTCTTTATATAATAACACAATAATTTTCAATTTAACATTTAGAAAATAAAATTATTTTTTTAATCTGTCCTCAGTCAGTTTTAAATTGGGTGATAGTAGTAGGTCCTTCTCTTAAAAAATCCGAATGTTGCACGACCGGTCTGCTGTTTGGTTCCTAGGTGTGTCTAAAAATACTTGTTTTTTTTTTTTTTTTTTTGAGTAGAGTAACCTCTCTTAGGAATGATAAATGAGGACAAATAATTTTGGCTAATATAAAAAAAAAAGGTGCATTTGTTGCATTTATAACTTTCCCTCTCTCTCTCTCTCTCTCGCTCACTCTTTCACTCAAGGTTAAAAAAATTTTAACTTTCAATTTCAATAAATTAAAATACACACACGCATAAATGACCTCAAAAAAAAAAGCCGAAATTTAGACGATTTATTAATTATGATAACGGAATTTGTTACAAAGGGAGTAGCTATCGTATTTGACATGAGTGATTAAATTTAACCAATCAATCGTTGAAACATTAGGTATTAAGAACAAAAAAAAAAAAAATTAACTCTTTTTTTGACACTCATCATTTTTGTCAAAAAAAAATCTGGTGTGACTGTCGCACAGCACACAACTTTCGATTACCTTCGGAAATCGCCATTTTTTCCTATGAAGAACAAGAGTAAAGTGGTCTTCAAAAGATTTTAATGGCAAAATGAGAATATACATTTTAAAGAGCATCTAAAAAATAATTGATTTTTGAATTTTAATCAAAATTGTTTGAGCGAATTTTGAGAAAATCGAAAAAAAACTGAAAAAGTACATCAGTAAAGTACTAAGTACTCTTTGGCTGATTTTGATTCAAAAGCTTCGTGTCACGTCCCATGGGGGTGCCTAACTTAAATATAAGATTTCAACCTCCTAGCTCTTTTCGTTCTTGAGATATTTTGTTCACAGACAGACCATGTCGCGAAAACCACTTTTTTGGATTCAGGGGACCTCAAAACGTGTATATCCATCAAAATCTCGAATTTTCGACATGAATCCAATACTTTCTCTCTCTATATATTTTAACATATATATAGAGGTAAGAGAAAGTAAAAAACAAAAAATAAATGGGCAATGAAGTTTTTGACGACTAAATGAGATAAATATTAAATTTAAATATTCCTTCTAATAACAAAAAAATATTTAATATTATTTATAGATAAGTTTATTTTTTAACTAGGTAGAGCTTTGTTTGAAAAGAGATGGAATTTTTTTTCAATTAACGCTCAAATAGACTGTAAATAAGCCAGTCAGTATATCGTTTAAAATAAAAATTTTGCGAGAAAAAATTGCGCCCCTGGAGTCGAACCAGGAGATCCATGCTTTCGCAGCGGGCGGTCTACCTTTATCTTAAGATGCCGCCCCAAAGTTTATTTTTTGTCTTCACTACAATGAATAATACAATTTTCTTTTCTTTTTTTTAATATAAACGATGCCCCTTTCTTTAATGCGCTAGGGCGCCCCCTCGGCCCCCAACTGTTTATTATAAAGCAGAGACAACTGAAGATGGTGTAATAAATTTAGCCGAAACGTTTTATTAAAGGAGGCTTCTTTCCTAACTACTTTCCTCCATATCACATCCCGTCAGTTATATATATTTTTTTTTAATTTTTACTTACTTAGGCCATTGGAACAAGTCATTAATAAAAAAGAATTTGATTTTCGGTTTAACCGGTTTAACTGATTATTTGTAAAAATTACAACGTTTCGGCCAGTCATTCTGTGGCCTTCTTCAGGTACACTTCAGCTAAGAGTACATCTATGACAATCTCAATTGACCGAAACGTTGTAATTTTTACAATTTAAGGTTCATTAAATCCCAAATGAGCAACGCAGCTAGTCGTTTTTCCAACGTTTCGGTCACATATAGGACCATCATCAGGGCTAAAATATAATAGACAAAATCAAACATTGATCACAAATTCTTTTTAGTTGCACTATTACATCATTTATTACAATCTAAGATTGTATCAATGTGTGATTTTGTCTATTATATTTTAGCCCTGATGATGGTTCTATATGAGACCGAAACGTTGGCCCTGGCACTTTATGTTTAAATAAAAATTGAAAAAACGACTAGCTGCGTTGCTCATTTGGGATTTACTGAACCTTATATTGTATTATGCCCTCGGGGCTTGGTGTAAGGGTTAGCGTGCTAGCCTCTTTTACCAAAAGTCGCGGGTTCGGACCCCAGGCAGTCCGATGATTTTATTTAAGCCATTTGGATTCCCAGAGCCGGAACTACGAGATTTTTTAGGGGGGGGGGGACAAAATTTAATTTGCCGCCCCCTCCTTAAAATTTTCTATACAAAATTCATATAATTTCACCTTTTTTTTTTTAAATAAATCTTTAATTGCCGCCCCCCTGACACAATGCCGCCCGGGACTACGCATCCACTGCCCCCCCCCTAGACCGGCCCTGCGGATACCAAATGTCTTAAATAAGAATGCCTGGACCCCCAATAGATCAAGAGTCGCGGGAGCGACTCGTCGCCGAGCATGTGAAAAGCAAAAGAAAGCAAAGAAACTCTTAATACTACCATTTAGTTGACATTCCAATAGATGCCAATGGCCCATTGCATTTAGATGGACGAGTCGTCCCTAGACTATATTATCAAGAATGATTTTAAATCCTTAATAAAAGATAGGGACGTGAAAAAATTTTTTTGAGAAACTTTTCTCTTTCTGGGCGAATATCTCAAAAAGGTTTTAAGATATCGGAGCCAAATTTTTTTTATATTAAACTAGAATAAATAAGGATTATTTTGAGCACGAATTCAAAAAAAAATTCCAGTCCCAAAAAGAATGGCAGAGGCTCAAAGTTGAGATTTTGCCGATTTCGGAAGGTCAAAAGTTAGTCTCTTATTTTTCCTTTTTTTTTTTCTTTTCTTTTTTCTTTTTTTCTTTTTTCATTCTTTTCTTCAATTTTCAAATTTTTAGACAAAGCTACAGGTTTCCCTGCTGGACCGATTTGGTTGAAATTTAAAATACAAATAGATACTATCAAAAACCCGATACCTTTGATATAAAATTTCATTTTGGATCAAAAGTGACTTTTTGAGAGGTATTCAAAATTTCAAATTTGTCCTATCTTTAACATGGCGAAAAGACAATTTTGACTATTTTGCTCCCTGATGACGTCATCTAGGAACATATATATTAATATTAGTAATTTTCATCCCTAATGGAATAAAATTTTTTAGGATGGATCCCTTCAGATAGAAATAGATTAAAGTGATAAGAAGAGGTGCTACCAACATAACAAAAATAAAAAACCTAAAATTTTATAAATTTTGGTGAAATCCTATGTTTATCGTTTTGAATGGATACTAAACGATGTATTTACATTCTACCAACATAACAAAAATAAAAATCCTAAAATTTTATAAATTTTGGTGAAATCCTATGTTTATCGTTTTGAATGGATACTAAACGATGTATTTACATTCTACCAACATAACAAAAATAAAAATCCTAAAATTTTATAAAATTTGGTGAAATCCTATGTTTATCGTTTTGAATGGATACTAAACGATGTATTTACATTCTACCAACATAACAAAAATAAAAATCCTAAAATTTTATAAAATTTGGTGAAATCCTATGTTTATCGTTTTGAATGGATACCAAACGATGTATTTACATTCTACCAACATAACAAAAATAAAAAACCTAAAATTTTATAAAATTTAGGGAAATCCTATGTTTATCGTTTTGAATGGATACTAAACGATGTATTTACATTCTACCAACATAACAAAAATAAAAATCCTAAAATTTTATAAAATTTGGGGAAATCCTATGTTTATCGTTTTGAATGGATACTAAACGATGTATTTACATTCTACCAACATAACAAAAATAAAAATCCTAAAATTTTATAAATTTTGGTGAAATCCTATGTTTATCGTTTTGAATGGATACTAAACGATGTATTTACATTCTACCAACATAACAAAAATAAAAATCCTAAAATTTTATAAAATTTGGTGAAATCCTATGTTTATCGTTTTGAATGGATACTAAACGATGTATTTACATTCTACCAACATAACAAAAATAAAAAACCTAAAATTTTATAAAATTTAGGGAAATCCTATGTTTATCGTTTTGAATGGATACTAAACGATGTATTTACATTCTACCAACATAACAAAAATAAAAATCCTAAAATTTTATAAAATTTGGTGAAATCCTATGTTTATCGTTTTGAATTAATACCAAATTATGTATTTACATTCTGCCAACATAACAAAAATAAAAATCCTAAAATTTTATAAAATTTGGTGAAATCCTATGTTTATCGTTTTGAATGGATACTAAAGGATGTATTTACATTCTACCAACATAACAAAAATAAAAAACCTAAAATTTTATAAAATTTGGTGAAATCCTATGTTTATCGTTTTGAATGGATACTAAACGATGTATTTACATTCTACCAACATAACAAAAATAAAAATCCTAAAATTTTATAAAATTTAGGGAAATCCTATGTTTATCGTTTTGAATAGATACCAAACGATGTATTTACATTCTACCAACATAACAAAAATAAAAAACCTAAAATTTTATAAAATTTAGGGAAATCCTATGTTTATCGTTTTGAATAGATACCAAACGATGTATTTACATCCTACTAACATAACAAAAATTAAAAACCAAAATTTTATAAAATTTAGTGAAATCCTATGTTTATCGTTTTGAATAGATACCAAACGATGTATTTACATTTTACCAACATAACAAAAATAAAACACCTAAAATTTTATAAAATTTGGTGAAATCCTATGTTTAATGTTTTGAATTAATACCAAATGATGTATTTATTTTT
>JAKCPI010019589.1:0-18666 GCA_023213315.1 Euborellia annulipes
GCTCTTGACTGGACCATAGTTGTGCTCTTTGGCGCTTGATGTTCAGGTTATGGATGCTCCGGCCTAAAGTAATGACAACATTAGTTCTAAACCAAAATAAGTGTGGAGTGAGGCATTGAGGTTGCCTTTTCCGGGAAGTTTATCTTTGAGGAGCCAAATTTATTATCACAGCTCCAACAGTCAAGAACTATATATTAATCTAAAAGATGTCATTTTACAAAGCTGTAAAGAAATTATTTAGATTATTAAAACAATAAAACCTCATAACGGCCGTCTAGGGGAGCCAGCCACAGGAACCCTATGGTATGACAGGGAATGCATTTTCCTAAAAAGGGAATGCAGAAATGCTGAGAGAGCTTACAACCGGACAAGAACATGATGACAATAACAACGCATTTGGAACTAAGAAGAGAATACAAGAATCTTGCTAAGCGAAAAAGAAAAAGAGGAATTTCAAAGCCGAATCTTTGAAAATTTATACAATGTGAAAAATACGTCTGAATTCTGGAAGACAATTAACAAATTTAAAGGGTCTAATTATGTTGACAATAAAATAGGTATTCCTGAATGGATGGAATATTTTGAAAAGGTTTACCCTATCAAGTGCAAGATTAACGTCTCGTTCCATGGAGTTTGCTGCCCATACATGGATGTTCCAATATTACTCTCAGAATTACAAAATGCAATCCATAAAACTAAGAATGGCAAATCACCAGGAATGGATTTGATTCCGAACGAAATTTTTAAAAATCTTTCTCCGGAGTGGGAACACTACCTCTTGAACATGTTTAATAATATTCTCGAACACGAAGATATCCCTAAGCTCTGGTCTGAGATCGAATTATTTCTGATTTTTAAAAAGGGAGATAGAAGAGATCCTTCTAATTATAGAGGTATCGCCCTGCTGAACACAATCACAAAAGTTGTTCACTTCAATCTTGGAGAGAAGAATGGCAATATGGATAGAAGAAAACGAAATTATTCCAGAGGAACAGGCGGGCTTCAGGAGAGGAAGAGGCTGCAGAGACCAAATATTTAGTTTGAGTTCTCTCATCGCTATTAATACTAGACTCCCTAGAAGAGCTGTTTGGGCCGTCTTCATTGATTTGAGAAGAGCTTTTGACTCACTAAATCATGAAAAGCTGTGGATGAAATTGTACCACTTGGGACTCAGTCCAAAAACAGTTCGTATACTGAGAACACTCTACGAAAGCGCGACTATGAGAATAAAAATCAACAACAAGCGTAGTGACCGGATAGGGATAACTAGTGGGGTGTTGCAGGGTGAAACGCTAAGCCCTACTTTGTTTTCTCTTTACATCAGCGACATAGTGAGCTTTTTCCGTGATCGTGAAGTGAGAGGCTTGAGCGCCACGAACTTGAGGGAGGTGTTTATACTTCTTTTTGCGGACGATATGGTCATCTTGGGGGATACCTACATCGATGTGAAAAGGAAACTTCAAATCTTCCAGGAATACTTGAGAACCAACGATTTGGTTCTCAACCCCTCAAAAACAAAGATGGTGTGTTTCTCCAAGGGAAGAAAAAGAATAATTAACCCAATAAAATGGGGAGATGATATTTTGGAACAGGCTCCGACGTATACTTACCTCGGTGTCAGATTTTCCTCTTCGGGTAAATTTGGACTTGCGGCGGAGGCGGCTGTGTCGAGGGCCAGACTGGCACTGGGAAGAGTGTTTGAGATCCTGACAAGAAGCAAAAACCCAAGCTGGGAGTGTTCAAGGAGACTATATAATTCGGTAGTGGCTGCAACATTGCTATACGGTTCGGAAATCTGGGGTCCGGGATACTTGGACTTGATCGAAAAAAGTGAATGTTGAATACATTAAAAGATATTTTGGATGGCCAAGGAACACTCCTGGTCATTTCGTCCGGGCCGAGGCGAACCGTGACCATATTAGTGTCCAAATTTTTGAGAAAATGATAAAGTGGTGGATGAAACTACTAGAGATGCCCGACTCCAGAATCCCGAAATTATGTTTTACCAGGATGAAACAACTTGAAATGAATAGGGACAACAAACATAATGTGAGCTGGGTCTTTCATCTTAAGGACATGTTCCAGACAATAGGACAGGAAAGTTTATTGCTGGAAGAATCACCAAGAAGAATAAGAGAAGTGGTCCCCCAACTTGTTGAAGCGTGGCGAAGAGCAAGGAGAGAGGACATGAGCCGAATATCGAACTCTAAATATAATCCTATATACCGGAAGATTATGCCTGAAGCAGATGCCGAATCTTACCTGTATCTTAGAAGCAGCCTGGATAAGACGAGAGTCATAAGTCAGATAAGGATATCGGGTTCTCGAATGGTTTCTTTCTGGACTGGGGGTTGCGGATACAGAATTGACACAAACGTAGTATGTACAATGTGCAACCTATTTGAAGAGGAGTCCTTGCCTCACATCTTCCTCAGGTGTCCAATGTATGGGGACATAAGGAGGCAATACCTGGCCAAGTATTTGAGTGACATCTCTGAGGGGGAAGATTTCCTTAATCTAATAATAATAAAAGACATTGAAAAACTTAACAACATTTATTTTTTTATAAAAAGTGCTCTTAAAACTAGAACATTTGTTTTGGAATTGTCCGAAGATTTAAATTAACAATAATTGTGTATTTATTTTATTTATTGTTTGTTTTTTGTTTTTTGTAACCACTCAACTCCATTTGTAAAACAAACACTGTTGAACAAATAAATTTTTTCAATTTCAATTCAATTTCAAATTATTTTTTTTTCAAGTCTACGGCATCTTAGGCACTAATTTTATTTATATTTGGTGTTCACATGTTTTAAATAAATATTCATCGAACTCCCGGAGCTCGAACCCACTCCTGTTGGTTTTTAGATGATCGATATTGATATTTGTCAACACTTCAAACCATTAATCCAAGGGGGGCCGGGGAGGATTTTATTTATTTTTAATTATCAAAATATAGTCTATTTTATTTATTTTTTCCACTGTTTTTCTCTCTTTTTAAATGCAATCGATAAACGAAACCACATTTAGATATTTATAGAGCCTTTGATTTTTATTTTCATCAGAGTTCACATCCTTACATTGCATTAGCGACTCTTTTATATCAATTTTTTATTTCTACATCAAATATGGAATAATGGAGATTATAAATAAAAAAAAAAGATTTAATATAAGCCTTTCCGCAAAATGTAACGAGATGAAATTATCAAATAAAATTAAATTACAAACCGCAAATTGGTTATATCAATATTTTTAATTAATAAAGTTTTGAAAAAAAGAAATTAATTAAAATTTCTTTGGACTTCTGGTGCAGTCCGCCTCTGGCGGTCCGCCTGCCAAGCCAGGGCGAATTTGTTAATGAGTTCTAAGTCTAAAACCACCCTCGTGTAATTTTCAATATACGGTAGACCTTAAATAAATACGTCAAGTAATTTCTGATTCCATGCTTTGTAGGAGAAAAAGTTAAGATTAAATCTCATAATTATTATTATTCTATAAATACTCAAATATTATATATAGATACTAGCCGCTGTGCCCGCCTTTGACGAGTGGGGATATAGTATCGTAAATAAAGTTTCGAGACTTGTATTTGGCAACGTATCGATAGGAAAGTATCGAGTTCTTTTTACTTTCTCTTAGCCTATATATGAAATATATAGGAGAGAAAGTATTGCGATCATGTCAAAAATTCGATGTCGAGATTTTGATGGATATACATGTTTTGAGGTCCCCTGAGTCCAAAAAAAGTGGGTCCCGCAAATTGGTCTGTGTGTATGTATTGTGTGTGTGTGTGTGTGTGTGTGTGTGCGTGCGTGTGTGCGTGTGTCTGTATGTGTGGACAGATTTTTAGCATGAAGGAATTGAGCTACCGGATTGAAATTTTATATTTAACTTAGGTACCTTCCCACACGCTCAAAATAAGCTTTTGAACAAAATCGGCCAAAAAGTACTAGTACTTTACTGATGTACTTTTTCAGTTTTTTTCGATTTTCTCAAAATTCCCTCCAAGGATTTTTTTTTAAAATTCAAAAATCAATTATTTTTTAGATGCTCTTTAAAATGTATATTCTCATTTTGCCGTTGAAATCTTCTGAAGACCACTTTACTCTTGTTCTTCATAGGAAAGATAGAAATGGTTGCCATGGTAACGGAATTTAAATCTTTTTTCTTTTTATTAGATTAAAAATCAATTATTATTTAAATTCCCATTTATTTTTTTTATTTCTGTTTTAATTGTTTCAAAGAAAACATATATATATATCTCTCTCACTTGCAAACATTATCGTCTCTCTCTACTCTTTTTAAATTCCCTTTCCACCTTATCTTCGCATAGAAACAATGTTAATTTCCTATAGGGATTTGTATGTTAATTTCGATTCAAAAGGGGGTCCCCTTTGGAACTTTTTACGCATTTAAAATTTTTTTTCCAATTCTTATGAAATTTTGTATTTATTTACGATTCTATATTGTGTATAAAATGTCCAAATATGAGATTAAAATTTTGAAAAATAATCATAGTTTATTTGAAGCAGTCAACATTTAAAATGCAAGTTTGAAACTAAGGTGCTATCGGAAACTAAATATATCTCGACACAAAAAATCTGGTGTGACCAGCACAGTGCGCAACTTTCTCTTACCGAAGGGTAAGAGAAGGTTGTGTGCTGTGCGCCAGTCACACCAGATTTTTTCTTTTAAAGTGAAACTTTTATTTTATCCCCTCAAATTTTTTCGCTCTTCTATCAGCATGTCGCGTTACAAGCCGTGACGCTACAATCCATGACGTCACAAGTCGTGACAAAAATAGAAAAGTTGAAATTTAATATATATGACTAATTATAAAAAAATAATTGTGAGATTTAATTTTTCAATTTTTAAATTGATAAAAAATAATTTTCAGTTAAATACCTACGATCCGAAAAAGTTTCACTTGCATCTTGGTTTCTTAAAACCACACAATGATTTTTTTTTTTTTTATAAGTCTTTTCGGCAACTTAGGCTTCTAACGTCGATCAAAGGGCACACCGGAAGATCAGTGCGATATACTAGGTATGCCCCTTTCCTTAGATAGAGTAATGATCACCAGGTCTTCCTGGAGGATCATCATCCTCCCCCCCCCTTCCTCCTGGGTTGAATCGTAGCGGAAACTATTTTCACGTAAGTTTTATTGATATAGGCTACTTTTTAAAGAGTATGAATTTTAATCAAAAACTTTAGAGCGAATTTTGAGAAAAAAAACTGAAAAAATTCATTAGTAAAGTACTAGAACCTTTTGGCTGATATGATTGAAATTTCTTGAAATACTTGCGACATTGGTAATTGCCTTAAGTATAAAATTTGAGTATCGAGAGTTATTACGTTTTTGAGTAATTCCTTTAAACCACATTTTTTGATATTTCACTTGAAATCAATTTAATTTATTGTGAAAAAATCTTAAATTTCCGGAAGATCGATTCCAGTTAAAAAATCAAAACATAATGTTTATGTAAATTTCTCTGAAAGAGATTTTATTGCTTTTAAATGCCTGTTTTATTGCTTTTCTTGAAATTGCCATTAAAAGGAGGCGATTCCCTTTAGCTTGAATTTGACGTCATTTTCTTAATCATTTGAATGAATTTCAACAGAAATATCAAAAAATGCGGATTAAATTAAATAACCATTTAGACCCCGTCTCTAATTTTGAAAAAACAAAGAAGTTTGCTCCCCCAAGAAAAAATTGAAATGACGACACTGGGTGGGACTCGCGTACTTTAGAAAAATGCGTCACTGACCATCTTTACGTTTCTTCCATAGAAGGGGATAGGGTATCGAAAAAAATACTTGGTATCGTATCGATGCCAGTAAAGTATCGGAAGGAGAGTATCGAGTATTTTTTAAGTCTAACAAGTGTTTTCTTTTTTAGTCTTTTCGACATCTTAGGCCTTTATACTTTAAAGGATCCTTTATTATTATTAAATTACTATCCATGCATATTTATTTATATGTACCATTTGGTAATCAAATGAGTATTATAGAAAACAACTTTATTTAATTAATTAACATAAATTGTTGAAAAGTACATAGGTTATTACTAGGGCTCGGATTTATAGGCACTTAAAATCTTTAAAATAGGCAGGCAACTAAGCACTAAAAATTATTAAAATAGGCACTTAAAAAGGCATTTATTGTAAAAATAGGCACTTAAAAAGGCACTTAAAAGGCAGAAATTAAGAAATAATATAAAAAATTTTAAAAATTGATGTCTTATTTTTGGTATTCTGGTGTGACTGGTCGCACAGCACACAATCTTTTCTTAATTTCGGTAATTTAAAGGCTCATTCTGTACTTGTTTGCCAGAATATAAATAGAAATCAAATTTTTAAGTACTAATTTTTAAAATTTTACATTAAAAATAAATTTTTTTTTTTTTTTAAGTATTTTTTTTCAAATCTCGGGGGGGGGGGAGTAATTATTCCCTTTACCCCCCCCCCCCTTGAAATATTTTTTTGATAATTCAAAAAGTTTTAAATTTAGTCTATGTATAGCTCGTAAAAAATTGAAATTGGCTATTTGAACTTAAAATAGGCACTAAAAAAGGCATTTATAGATGAAATAGGCACCAAAACCCAGAATCGGCCAAAATAGCCATTATAGGCACTAACAAATGCCTCTTATTTTATTCAGAATTTCATGAAACGTATACATATCATATTGGCCTAAATTTTAAGCCATAAATTAAAAAAAAGGCAAATAGGGCGAAATCCGAGCCCTAGTTATTACATAATACATTATGTAAATACAAAAATAAACTATATTAACAGAGAGTTTGCATATCCTGCATATACTACCCTGTTTGCGCCATTATTAGTTTGCATTCTGGTACTTTAACGAGATTGAATTCTCAAAAAAAAATTTCTTAAATTAAAGCAGCTAATTAAACATATAAGAATAAATAGGCCTACCCACAATTTTTTTTTATATTTAATTTATTATAGATATGCGTAGGAAATTCATAATATAAAGATCATCATACTTCGCGAAAATTAAAAAAAATTAATTTTTAAATCTTTCTATCTATCTATCTATCTATATATATATATATATATATATATATATATATATATATATATATAATGTATAATAATATATAATATATATAATAATACAATATGTAATAATTCACTAATGTCCGTCTGTCTGTCCGTCTGTTCCACTCTATCATATTTAGGAAACCACCAGTTGGATTTTGAAACGAAATTTTATAACGTTAAGCTTAAAGAGAACCTTCTAGGGATTACAAGAAAATTATTTTCATCCCGAAATTGCTATAATTTTTTGAGTTATTATTTCCTAAAGTTACGATTTCTCCCATAGGAAATGTATAGAGAAATATTTATATATTCTTTGAATTTATGTATCCTATGAATGTAAACAAATCCTCAAGCAGGCACTGAATGGTAAACTGAATGGTAATGGAATAATAATTTAATTTTCTTTTCGCCCTCGGACCTTGGTGTAGTGGGTAACGTGTTGCCCGTTTGTACCAAGGGTTGAGGGTTCGCATCCCGTCTCATGCGACAATTGATTTCAATTGAATTGCTAGCTCTCTCTCGGTCCTTTCAAAGTTGACCAGTATACGTCTCCGCTATTTCAGACTCACTCCTCGTTTACTATATAAATAATTAAATTTATCAAATTAAATTTAAATCAAAAAAATCTGGTGTGACTGGCGCACAGCACACAACTTTCTCTTACCTTCGGTAATCGAAAGTTGTGTACTGTGCTTGTCACACCAGATTTTTTGTGTCGACATATATTTAGTTCCCGACAGTACGGAACATATGAATTCAAGATGTAAAATTTATAAGTATGGGAAAATATTTATATTTTGTTACCATGGCAACCATTTCTCCTATCTTCCCTATGAAATACAGGAGTAAAGTGGTCTTCAGAAGATTTCAATCCCAAAATGAGAATATACATTTTAAAGAGCATCTAAAAAATAATTGATTTTTGAATTTAAAAAAAAATCGTTGGAGCAAATTTTGAGAAAATCGAAAAAAACTGAAAAAGTACATCAGTAAAGTACTAGTACTCTTTGGCCGATTTTGATTAAAAGCTTATTTTACCGGTCCCGGGGGGTGTTTAACTTAAATATAAAATTTCAACCTCATAGCTCAATTCCTTCATGCATAAAATTGAACACACACACACCCACACACCCACACACCCACACACCCACCCACACACAGACAGACCATGTCGCGAAAACCACTTTTTTGGATTCAGGGGACCTCAAAACGTGAAGATCCATCAAAATCTCGACATCGAATTTTTGACATGAATCCAATACTTTCTCTCTATATATATATTACATATATACATAGATAAGAGAAAGTAAAAATTGGGTTTTTTTTTAAATTTTTTTTCACCAAATCGGGATTCTGCCCCACTGTGGCCCGGTTTGAGGTGCGTGTCTTCGTTCCGGGTAGGAATTGCAAATGAAATGGAATATTAAATTTTCATTTTGATTTTTTTTTCCCCTTTATATGTCCAGAGCCCACCAAATGGAGATTGCACAGTTAGGATTGATTTTATAATTGAATTATAAAGTTTTTAACTTGTCCGTAGATCCGGAGAGAAAGGAAAAAATAAATCATAATTGCAGCTCATCCATCAAAATATCCAATTATCAAATTTTGAATGATTACACAATGCCTGCCTGTTACGTATAGAAATCGATCTGAATATGATGAATATAAATATATTGATGAAATAATGAGGTGGTTAGTAATTTTTTTGTTTATTTTATTGATCCTTCTGCTATGACGTTTCGGTATGGATAGCGGACCATCGTCAGTGCCGGAAGAATATAAGGGAGATTTGGAAAAAAAACTTTTCTATTGTTTTAATTGATTGAATTTCCAGTGGAAAATTTAGAGTTCTCCCTGGAAGTGATTTCACACATGAATGCCAAAGTCTTAAAAATGTTAATTTTTAATAATCCATTGAAACTTTTGACCTAGTGTTTTTCATTTCTCAAAAATAGTATCGAGTATCGTTTAAAGTCTTAAATGGCCTAAGTTGCCGAAAAGACTGTGTGTATTTATGTGTGAATGTGTGTGTGAATGGGAAGTGTGAGTGTTAAAAAAAAAATAATAATAATAAAGAGATTCAATAATACAACCCGAATAGAAACGAAATTAGCCGAAAGAGCCCGAATATACATTTCAATAATGCAAATAGATAAAAGAGAGTGAGAGAGAGAGACACATATTACTCTCAAACATCACTTACACTAAATAAAAATATCATTTTATATTTTCAAAACAAAAAATAATAGCATGCAGCATTTATATTATTATATTAATATTATAAAATGATTATCAACCATTCATTATTAATAAATAACAGAATTGATTGAATGAAGGAAATACCCGAACATGTAAGATGAATGATTTGAATAATGGCATCGTTGGTGGATTGATGAGTCACAGTTGGTTTCAATAGGCGTGGAGAGAGGCTCCATGGGTGACTGTTTGAGTCAGACTAGCAGACGAAATGCCAAAATGGTTGCCTCGGTTAACAATCAAATCACGTGACGTCAGACCTGGAATCCGATTGGTTCAAATCTTTTTAAAACAATCCCGGCTATTAAAATAAAGAATCAATTACTTAAAGAATTAATTAATTATTTTAATATGGATTAAAAACTACACTAAAATGCCAATAATTAATAATATAAATTAACATAAATAATAATTTTTTTTTTTTTAATCTAAATTTTTTTTAATTTTAACAACTAAAACAAAAAAGCAAATATAACATTCTAGCTGCGACACCCGCCTTTGGTGGGTTTCGTTTTTAGCCCGGAAGGCTTGTTTGGAATAATTTATTAATAAACGTTCCCTATTAATGTTTATTCATGGGACGGAATTAATTTTTGAATTTTTTATTAATAGAAACACTTCTTTTTTTTTTTGTATTAGCAGCGGCGGCCCGGCGATGGGGCGACGCTGATGGAGGAACTGGACCCGGACGGCGTGCACCCGGACAATTCCGCGGGTACGGCGTCGTCCGCGGCACGTGGAGGGCACGATGGTGGCGGGCGTGGCGGTGATCCAGGCGGCTGGCTTTGTTGCCTACCATGCCATTGGCTTCGTACCAATCGTGGTGTCCATCAGGCGTCACTTAGCATAGCCACATTACTCGTAACATCAGTTCTTGTCGCGTCACCCGTACTCTTTCTTATTAGTTCGTTGCCGAATAGTGGAGTATCACCGCCTGGTTCGCCAAGAGGTGCATGCGGTACACCACCACGCGGTGAATGTTTGACGGAAGGTGGAGGTGGATCATCGGCACCGTCCGTGCCCGGTGCTGTATGTGTAACATCGCCATGTCGTGAAGCGGCACAACGAATGTTGGCGGCGATGGCACCGTCAAGTGACGATCATCATTCGACGCATTCACATCCATGCCTTGATTTTTATCGATATGCTTGTGCTGGTTGGACACATCATCAGCCCGAACGAGCCTTCAATTGGCATACTCTACAATTACACGTTGAACTTGATATCCAAAGATTATTAGCTGCCGCCGATGCTTCGTCTCTTTTCCGAAAACTTGGTGCATTTTATAAGAGTTGCACCCGAATGCAGACCAAAACTAGAAATCACTCTCCCAGTAAGTCACTTAAAGTAGCTTAAATTTTATTTTATCAAAAATTACACAGATCTAGTGTTTTTCTAGCCTCCTTGAACTTATTTTCTTTAATTTTTATGCAAATATACATTTTTTAAAGTATCCCTCCCATGGTCAATTTTTATTCACTCATAACTTTGAGAAAATAACACTATGTAAGACAATTTTTGTTCCTGGCTTCTAAGTGTTATATTTCAATTGCTTATGTCTAAAGTATGTGAAAAAATGACTTTATTAAGCACAAACTTTGCACAAAGAAAGCTCTTTTGACGTGACAACGTCTTACAAATCATGTGTCTATAGTGGCATGTTAGAGGGGCATGCACGAAAAAGTTTATTGGCTTGAATAACTCCTCTGTCTTAAGAGGTATAATTATGAGAAATATACGGTTAGAAAGAATGGGTTTTCAGCTAAAGATTTCACCATTTATTTTTTCCTATCATTTTATTTTACCGCGCTGCGGTAAATTCTAATTTGAAAGTTTAAACCCCTGTAGATTCTGAACGGCTAATCAGATCAGACTAAATGGGATGTCAATTGGTGCAGAAAGAAAACCTCTAATAGAATAAATAAAAAATCCCGAGTACTTAACTCCAAAATTAATTTTTTTCGAAAAACCTCATTTTTTAAGCATATGTCGCCCTTAATGGATAAAAGTTTGGCCACACCTGTCATATATTGTTTCAATGAAAATGTTTGAACATGTTTATTTATGAAAACAAACTACTAGTAAAAAAAAAATAAAAACAATACTTTCTCTCTTTATATTTCAATATAGGTAAGAGAAAAAAATTTTTTGAAATCAAGCAAAAGACGTTGTCACGTTAAAAAGCCACCGGCTGTGTAGAAGACACAGCTAACACCTATTTTTTTTTTGTGAAAATAGGTTGTTTTTTTTTTTTCATTTTCGTCATTATGATCAGGTAAAAACAAAAATTGCACAAGGAATAGACAAACACAGTCGGAAACCACTCTCCAAGGTTCAGAAATGTGTAGATTTTCTAGATTTACGATTGTACGCGATTTTCCAAATTTCATTTCTCGGTCACAGAAGCAAAGTTTTTCTGGAATAACAGCGATTTTCTTACTGTTCTAGACTTTCCCCCCGGTGGGGGGAAACCCCCCAGACCAAAAGTGAAAATTTGTTACATAGTGTAATATTATCCTCAATTAAACCTAGAGAATATTTTTTCTTTTGCCCTTTTAAAGCTAACAGCTAAAGAAATTGAAAAATTTTAAAACAATAGATAATAAGTAAAAGAATTAGATTTTCTGTTTAACTGTGGTTTATTTGTAAAAGTTACAACGTTTCGGCCACTCATTCTGAGGCCTTCTTCAGGTACAATTCAGCTAAGATTATAAAGGTTGTTACATCTGTGACAATCTCACAGAATGAGTGGCCGAAACGGTGTAATTTTTACAAATAAACCACAGTTAAGCCTACAGTGGGTGTATGTGCTCCGGGCGGCAGATATCAGGGGGCGGCAATTAAGGAAAGATTTACTAAAAAAAAAAGGTAAAATGATATGAATTTTGTATAGAAAATTTTAAGGAGGGGGCGGTAAATTCAATTTTGCCCCCCCCCCCCTAAAAAATCTCGTAGTTCCGGCCCTGCACCTAGCCACAAAAGTCGAGCGACTTTGTCTCGCAACATTTTTCCGTGTTGCTAAACAAAAGTCGCGCAACATGACTGGTTTGGATGTGTCGCGAGACACGCCACAGTTATTTCTTGTTATGTGAAACTTATTTGAGGAGCGAGTATATTTTTTTGGCCTCGATGCATTATTTCTCCCTCTAGTCGGAGGCCATAGGGGTATATTATTACTTTGTTAAAATTAAAATTGATAATTAAATTATTTTTTATTAAAGGGTTAGATGACTAATTGAAACGTCTCGATTGCACATTAAAATATTATATTTAAAAATTAACAGCCATCAAACTCAACATTTTAAAAATAAAATTTAGATAGATGTGTACTAGGCTTTAAACCGAAAATCAAATTATTTTATTAATGATAACAACTGTGAAAACCTAAACTCGAAAACTTGATTATTAGTTTCCAAAGGAGGTTCACAGCTCATTAAACAAATGGGATAGAGATTAGTATTTTATTTGACATGTGATTTGTTTCTGTTGGCAAGTGTTATCGATGGTCTCTGAATTGGGTGGCTATCTATCCCCGGAAAGTTCTGAAGATCCCGATTTGACTCATCTTCTTGGCCGACTTCTACTACTTGATGCACCTCTTCTCTTCGATGTCTATCTGGACAGAGATTTAACCGATCCGTCGAGGCTTGCCGTCTTCTTGGATCTTCCCCGACGACGTGGACATTCAAAACTTATTTCACCTCTGGTAATTATATTTTTTTCTTACTATATATATAAGAGAGAAAGTATTGGTTTATGTCAAAAATTCGATGTCGAGATTTGATGGATTTTACGTTTTGGGTCCTGAATCAAAAAAGTGATTTTCGCGACATGGTCTGTCTGTCTGTGTGTCTGTGTGTGTGTCTGTGTGTGTTCAATTTTAAGCATGAAGGAATTGAGTAGGAGGATGAAATTTATAAAGTTAAATACTCCGGGACGGAAAAAAAGTTTTAATCAAAATCGAAAGAGTATAGTACTTACTGATGTACTTTTCAGTTTTTTCGATTTTCTCAAAATTCGCTCTAACGATTTTGATTAAAATTCAAAAATCAATTATTTTTAGATGTCTTTCAAAGTATATTCTCGTTTTGCTCAAAATTACTCTTGTATTTCTAGGAAAGATAGGAGAAATGGTTGATGGTAACAAAATATAAATATTTTCCCATACTTATAAATTTTACATCTGAATTCAAATATTCCCTCGCGGGAACAAATACAGTCGACACAAAAAATCTGGGTGAAAGACAACAAACTCGATTACCGAAGGTAAGAGAAAGTTGTGTGTGGAGTCACACCAGATTTTTATATATTTGTTCAGATACAGTTTCTTCTTCTATTGTCCGTTTCGCCGTAGGAAGATGAAAATCGTTGGCAACATCGCTTTAAGAGACATTCCGCTAAAGAGAGTCGTGCCTATACTTACATGATGGTATGTTCTCTTTCTAATTATTTATATTTATTAATAGGATATAGGTTAAATATTTCCTTTTTTTTAGGATAGCGCTCAAGAACAACGGCTGCTCAATTTAGAACGACTTTTACTTCAAATAATGCCAAGTAATATGAGCACTGACGTCAGAGCCAAAGAATTACAAACTACTTTGCTTTTTGCCTCCACACTTAATAAGGTAAATAATTTTATTTTTAAGGCGGAACAGGAGCGAAGTGGTTACGCATGTTTTTGCTGATAAGATGGCGTTGTGTGTCATAAAAAGTATGCCCAAAAATCAAGTAATTCAAAAATTTGCCAAGAGATGTCAGAATGGTAGCTAATAATATTTAATGCATTTGGTTGATTTTCATTGATCTTTTAACAATAAATACTTTATAAATGTTATTATATATTATGTATCTTTTATAAAAGCATACAAATATATAAATATAGGCCAGATATAGGCCAAAAGGGGATAAGCTGTTAGATTAGCCTGCCATCTATTACAAGAATGCTGAACTAATTTGACAGATGATTTTTAAATAAATCATCTAAGCTTATTTTAAAGATTTCTTAATTAATATGTGATTAATAATAACAATAAATTCATTTTTAAATTTAAAAAAAATTAAAGATTATTGGGACAGATTGTTTTTTTGTATTTGCTTGATAACAAAAAAATTAATTACGATAATTTTTTAATAAGTCATTAAACAAATTATAGCTCGATGTGCCAATAATCTCTTATGAATTTAATTCATTTAAAAAAAAACCGCATTGAAAAATTCCTTATAATAGTCTAGTTTTTTTTTAAAGTACGTTTAGACGTCGCTTAGGAAAACCCCCTTAGGAAAAAATATATACCATAATAATAAAGCAATATCGACAGTTGCGTCGTTGAAGAGTCCTCTTAGGCATAGAACACACAATACACGAAATTGAGTCGTTTATTTTTTAAGTGGAGTAATTCACTGTCGCATTCACTTTTGGAAACAGAAAACTCATATTAGCGGAAATTAAATATATGTCGACACAAAAAATCTGGTGTGACTGGTCGCACAACTTTCTCTTACCTTCGATAATCGAAAATAACTGAAAAAGTACTTCAGTAAAGTACTAGTACTTTTTACTCGATTTCGTTCAAAAGGAAACTTTTAATTATTTTAAAGAGAAAAAGAGACCTGATACTATCAAAATATCGATATCGAATTTGTGACATGAGTCCAATACTTTCTCTCATTACATTAATATACCGGTATATTACATATCTAGGTAAAAGAAAGTAAAAAAATACACTAAACTTCTAAAAGTTATTTGCGGTGCTCGTGAGTTGTCTTAGGAAATTCAAGGACTTCAAAAAGAAGACTTGGATAAACGACTCATCTCATTAGTTAAAAAAAAAAAAATAATTTATCAAAGAAAAATAAAAGTGAAATTTATTAGTGATGAAAAATGAATCAATAAAAAGTGACGTTTTTTTATTTATTATTTATTGCTTATAACGTTATATGCAAATTATTGATTAATCCTTCATTCTGGCATTATTTTATTAAATATGACTTACATCGAGGAAAATAATGATGGGGGAATCTCGAAGTGTTTTCATCATTTTGTCGGAGTAGAAGAGAATCTAGAAAGAAAAGAAAATTGTATCTTATTAATTAATAATAATAAATTTGAAATTTCAATTTATATATGGACCCTGTTACGCATTAGTGTGTCAAACGCCAAAAAAAAATTAAAAATTGAGCTAAGCACGGAATATTGTTTCAAATGCTATAATTAATAGTATTTTTTATGAAATATGTCCTAAAAAAATTTATATTTAATGTAAAAGCTTAAAATTATTATATTTCAATGCAGAATTTTCATTTTGCATGTATGCGTCAAGTGCAAGACATCGTAGACAACTATACGTTTGAGATATTAATTGCTGCGTTTAAGTATTTTACAATAATAATTTTTTTTATATTTTATTGTTTATTCTCTAAATTAGTCGTATTTTTAGAAATAATTTATGAATATCTGCGGCATAATTACAGTATTTACTTGCACAATTGACAAAAAAAAATGATAATCTAATCAATACAATTTAAATCAGAAAAACTTGAATGTTAATTTCCTCAAATCTCGGTACCTGGCGCTTGTCACAGTGAAGCGTTTTTTTGTGGAGGGCTGGACCCCTCTTCCCTCAACATTGGGGGGGGGGGGGCTCGAGCCCCTTGGGCCCCATGGAGTCTATGGCTATTACTGCCAATGTCTAAAAGAGAATTAATTTTTTTTTTTTTTTTTTAGATTTATCCACGAATGAAGGATATTTTACAGATGCCCAGTCGTCAAGATTCTTTTCTTCTTTATAATTTAACACATTTACAAGACACATTTGGATTTGTAAGTTTTATTTATTTATTTTAAATACTCTAAATAAATGAATTTGAATTTTTTTTTTTATTTTAGGTGGATTGGTCCAGTTTACTCGAAGTTTTATCAAATAATTTTACAGAATCTGAACAAGTGTATGTTGTCTCTCCTGAATATTTTTTTAGTGTGATAAAAATGTTATCACACTTTCCAGCGAGGTATTAATTTCTTAATTATTTAATTTATAGTGCCATTAATTTCACGAATTTTTATTTCTAGGGTGACTCACAATGCATTGCTCGCCCTTTACGCTAGAGATTATTTAGAGGTGTTGATCACTGGCCCAACGACACCCTCCGATGCAACAGGAGCTCCACCAAATCCTGGAGGACTTTGGGGTAGATATTGCTCTCGACTCACAACTGCCCTTTTTGCCCGCCCTGTAGGCGCCCTCTACGTCCAGCATTTCTCTCCAAGTTTTGTTACCAGTCTACAACATCAGGTAGCTTTTCTACTATTTCTTTATTAAACCAGAAATTATGCCATAATTGAATATTTCAGATCGAAGAGATGTTTGAATCAATCCGTCAGACGATGGCGCGCCGGATGTCCGAACTTTCATGGTTAGACGATGAAACTCGAGCGGCAGCCCTGGACAAACTCCAAGCGATGGGTGGCCGTTTTTTAACCTGGCCCCAACTCTGGAACCGAAGCTACGTAGCCGGCCTTCTCGATAAAGTACAAGTAGATCCGGAGGATTTTTTCGGAAATGTGATTGAAAGATTCCGGGAGAGACGTCGATCAGCACTTGATTTACGTGACCAGAGCAAATGGGCTTTTCCGTTTGTGGTCAACGCATTTTACGAACTCAATTGAATACTCTGGTCGTGCCGCTGGCAGTACTCACACAGCCGCATTTCCGTGCTGATGTGCCTGAGTACTTACGCTACGCGTCCGTTGGTCTGGTCGTTGCTCATGAGATGCTCCACGGTTTTGACCTGGCCGGTGCTGCTTTTGATGCCCGAGGAAGATCACGACATTGGCTGACACCCGATTCGCGTCTTCGGCTTGAAGCACGACTTGATTGTATTGTCAGGCAGTATTCTGCCACCTTTGGTAAACAAGTCCGTTTCCTTGGACAAGTCGTCGACATTCAGGTTTGTGATAGTTGTTATATTGTTGTTTATTATGTTGACTTAAACTGTTTATATTTGTAAATATAGTTTGATAAAGTTGAATAAAGCCTTTTTATAAGAAAGGTTTCTAATTCATTCATTACAATTTATTCAACTTTATTTTTATTACAATGGAGAGATTTTTGAAACCAGAGCGACTAGATATCGACTTAAATTCGAGCTCGGCGGCACAGCAATGGACTCACTGGTATCGAACATTTTCTAATTTTATTACAACGACGAAAGCTACTGATGAAGATAAGTTAAAACTATTAATCAATTACATCTCTCCTAATGCATATGAGTACATAAGTGAATGTAAGACACTAGATGACGCAGTGAGTACTCTTAAGAATCTTTATATCAAACCGATTAATGAAGTATTTGCCAGATATAAGTTAGCTTCCCGTAGACAGAACTCCGAGGAAACTATAGATCAATATTTAGAAGCTTTAAAATTGCTCGGTAAAGATTGCCAATTCAAAGCGGTAACTGCAGATGTAAACTGCGCGGATTGTATCCGAGATCCTTTCATAAGTGGATTAACTAGTCCTAATATCCGGCAAAGACTTCAAGAGAATAATACTCTTACTCTAAAAGAAGCATTTGAGATGGCTCGATCACTAGAATTAGCACAAATTCGATCACAACAGTACAATTCGCCGACTTTGCCATTAATTAATGCGGTAAAGGCCCCAATCATTCCCGATGAAGAGAAAATAATTCCTTTAAACGAAGAGAATTCTTTGAATTCTATTCGGGCCACTGATAAAAATCAGAAATGTTTCTTTTGTGGTTATGGAATGCACCCACGGAGTAGGTGCCCTGCAAAGGATGCAACGTGCAATTCTTGCGCTAAAATAGGCCATTTTTCGAGAGTTTGTCGATCTGTTAAGAAAAGTAAGCAGGTCTCGTCCATTCTGGCTAACATTTCGGGAAATACAAATTCTTTATTATCGAAAGCAACTATTATTGTAAATGTAAATGGGAAAAAAGCTTTTGCTCTAATTGATACCGGAAGTACGTCGACTTTCATCGATGAGAAATTTAGCACGAGATCCTGAAATTGAAATTAGTATATTCAACTTTCCAAGAAGTTTGCATGGCTTCTTCTAATTTCAAAGCTATACCAGTTGGTAAATGTCAGATAGGATCTTTGCTTATTAGGGCATTGTTACGAGAAATTGAATGTATCTGGTACTTCCTAATCTTTGCTGTGACGATTATACTGGGACATGATCTTATGCAGCAACATTCAAAAGTTGAGTTATCTTTCGGGGATTAAAACCTCCTTTATCTATTTGTATAGTTTTGGTTGTTGCAAAGGTAAAACCTGCTATATTATTTGGGAATTTGACCGTTGATTGTCATC
>JAKCPI010019590.1:0-22113 GCA_023213315.1 Euborellia annulipes
ATATAACTAGCTGCTTTGCCATTTTTTCTACCTATTTGAATATCAACATTAAGCTAACTACCTCCTTCAAATATTATAATATTGTCAATATGAATATGCATGAATCAGCGAGCCGACATTTAATTCTTATCTCTTGGAGGGAAAAAAAACAACTCAACTATAAATTTTTTCCCTTAATATTCCAAAATAACATTCAGGGAGGAATTCGAGGAGGAAATGCTGCCAACAAAAATCTTGTAGATATTCTTTGGAATTGAATATGTATAAATTATTTTCTATATTTCTACATAAATTTAATACAAATTTTCATCTCTCTTGAAATTTTCAAAATACTGTCAGTAGCGTATCCAGGTGGGGACGAAGGGGGCGCAAACCTTTGGCGACCCTCGAAACCGACATACACTGTTAAAAATTTTCTAGCAATATTCATATACAAGTATAGGAACTCTGTTTCATAAACTGTTTATGAATAGTATATGAGAAAGTTCAATTTGTTGCCAACCTAACAAATTTCTTGTATATTTTATGTTTAATTATTTTGGTAAAAATTGTTAATTTTAATTTTTATAGCTATTTAGTTGAATTACTTTATAAAAATTATTTAATTAGTATGATTTTAATATACTTCATAAATATTTAAATAGTTTAGAGCGCGAATTTCAAACCAGAATTTAATAAATTTAGATTTGTGAAATAAATTTTAAAAGAATAATTTCAAGTTTCTCTTAAAATAATTATAAAATAATATTAATAAAAATTCCTTGAGGTAGTCGAGTTATTTGAGAACGTTTAGACCAGTGATTCTCAACTTGTCGCGGTACACGGGGTAACGATTTCAAAATTTGGCGGCACCCAAAGAAAAAGATAAGTTTAAAAGTTGGTAATTTGTTCATAAACTTTTATATTAATTTTATTTCATATCCTGGGTATATTAATATTAAACCACGAAAGTATATGAAAAATGATTGAAAATTCATTTTTTTTTTACAGTGTATATCATTCGAGTTTTCTATTAATTTCTATTTAGTTTAATGATTGTCCTTTTTAATCATGATCCAACGGTCACGGTATTTTCAGGTATCTCGATTGGCAGGTGCCCTGGCCGAGTGCGGTGTGACTAAAGGCGACCGAGTGCTCATCTACATGCCGCTAATCCCCGAGACCATCATCGCCATGTTGGCAACATGCCGCCTGGGGGCTGTGCATTCTGTCGTCTTTGGAGGTAACTTAATTCCTAAATGGAACCCCCCCTCGCCCCCCTTCTTTGCCCTGTCGCTCATTCATCTTGGTCAAAGTCGCCTAATGATTTATCCCTTGCTGTCTTTATCGGTGTGGTTATTAATGAAAAATTTTACAACATTTGAAGTGTCGACTTGTAGCCAACTGCGACTTGACACTTCATTTTTATTTTATTTTTTATTCTTTTTGACTTGAAAATGGTAATTTTTGATATTGCGAGTCTTTTATTTTTAAGATCAACGTGTTGGCTTTAAAGCAACGTTTTTTTAATCCCGATATGATAGCTTAAATCTATATAGGACTATATAATTCTCTAATGTCCGTCTGTCTGTCACGCTCTATTTAGGCAACTTGCCGTTGGAATTTTGAAATGAAATTTTATATGCATAAAAAGGACCTTCTCGAGATTACAGGAAAATTATTTTCATCCCGAAATTTCTATAACTTTTTGAGTTATTAATTCTTAAAGTTACGATTTCTCCCATAGGAAATGTATACAGGGTGTCCCAGGTGTCACGCACCCCATTGTTGGGATCGAAAGAGAAAAATATTCTGAGCCCAAAAATCCATGTTTGGAATTTTTTGATTAAGTAGTTAATTAGTAATTAATTAATAAAAGTGACCAATCAGGAGCGCGCTACAGAAGAATAGAAAATAAGTGGGATAATAGTAGATAAATAACAGAGAAGCTTCACGTTAATTAATAAAATAAATTCCAAACATGGATTTTTGGGCTTAGAATATTTTTCTCTTTCGATCCCAACAATGGGGTGCGTGACACACCTGGGACACCCGGTAGAGTAATATTTATGTATTCTTTTCATTTGTGTATTCCATGAATGTAATGAAATCCTCAATCAGGCACTGGATTGGAATAGTAATGATTAGAGACCGGATTTTAAGCAAAATGCTTATTGCTGAATTTTATAAGCAACCATTAGATATTTAATTTCTATACGAATTAGGAAAAACTAAGTGCATTGAGATTACATTTTTTATGCTTTTTATGCTTTTTTTGAGTTTTCATGCTTTTTTTTCCCTTTCGTGCTTATTTGAACTTATTTTACGAATATTTATAATTTTTTTTTTTTTTTTTTATTAAAAAAATTTTTCCCATTCACGCACGCATACCCCAAAGACGTATATAAGGGGGGGTGGGGGCGCCCCCCCCAAAAAAAAAAAAAAAAAAAATTTCCAAAAATCCCGCAGTGTGAAAAAATATAGCCCTGTAAAAAAATTTTTTTCAGCAGGGTGAAAAATTTGGTTCCGCAAAAAAAAAAAAATTTCGCAGGGTGGGGCGGAATAAATTTAGTTTCTTTAAAAAAAAATTTGTATATGCCATTGGTATGAGTAAAAATTGCTTATTAGATGCTTTTTTTTTCAACTTTTATGCTTATTTAACAACTTTTTATTCAAGTTTTTTATGCTTTTTTAAGCACTTTTTTCCATTTTTTTTTATGCTTTTTTGTCCGGTCTCTAGTAATGATAATTTTTTTATAATTAAGAAAAGGCGGCATGGCGTAGAGGTTAGCGTGCTAACCTCGTATACCAAACGTCGCGGGTTCGGACCCCAGGCAGTCCGATGATTTTATTTAGGCCATTTGGATACCAAATGACTTAAATAAGAATGCCTGGACCCCAAATAAATATATATTATTAAATAACGTTTTTTTTTTTTTTTTTTTTTTTAAACATTCACACTTTTTCTCATTCACACTCACATTCACACAGTCTTTTCGGCAACTTAGGCCATTTAAGACTTTAGACGATATCCGTTAATGATTATTATACATATTGGGGTTCAGGCATTCTTATTTAAGTCATTTGGTATCCAAATGCCTTAGATAAAATCATCGGACTGCCTGGGGTCCGAACCCGCGACGTTCGGTATAGAAAGTAGACACGCTACCAACTACTCCAAGCCCCGTGGGCTAAATAACGGTTATCGTAAAAGTCTTGAATGGCCTAAGTTGCCGAAAAGACTGTGTGAATGTGAGTGTGAATGAGAAAAAAGTGGGAGTGTTTAAAAAAAAAAAAAAAAGAAAAGGCGAGGGTCCGCCTCAGGCGGGCCCGAGCCAGCTGTCGGAGGGTCCAGGGGGGGAGCAAAGCCCCCCGGCTAGGCGCGAAGCCCGCCGAAAATCTTAATTTCATATACAGTAAATAACAAAAATTTGAAAATTATATTCAGTATTCTTGTATATATTTAATAGCTGAGTGTACGTCTGTCCGTCTTGCATTAAATTAATTACATTAGACCAATATAAATTAGTGTCTTATTAAATTAGGAGTTAACGCAATTTTATAAATCATTTAAATTTATATTTTTAAGTTTTATAAATAAAAGCAGATGTTTCATGTGATAAATAAAACACAAAAATATAAAATTGTAGAAACAATCCGGTGTGACTAGTCGCACCTTCTATAATTGAAAGTTGTGTTCTGTGCTTGTCACAGCAGATTTTTTGTGTCGTCATCTATTTAGAGTTTCTGCTAAAATATGAGGCTATCAGGGCGGGGATACTATTACAAAAAATAAGAGAAATTAAAAAAAAAAAAATTAGGGTCAAAAACTTTTTTTTTTTAATATTTAAATCATTTCAAATTTTCTAAATTACCATAAATTATTTATTTCATGCCTGAAAAGGGAGTTCTTTACCACCAATTCCATATACAATGAAAAAAATCCCTTCCATAGATTTATTCAGTTTCTTGTCAAATAGAAATCCACCCTTAAAAAAAAGGCAGCGAGTTCTTCATCTCTAATCTGAAATAATTTTGTTTTATTTTTTGTTGTTGGCAGGTTTTGCGGCTCCCGAGCTGTGCGTGAGGATCGATCACGCTGAGCCTAAAGTGATTATTGCAGCCAGCTGCGGGGTAGAGCCTAATAAAATTGTCCGGTGAGCTTTCAACATTAATATTTTCATATGTTATAGGAATAGTGCTTATAAACTTTTTTAAGTCGATTGGGGTACGTCTAAATGACCTCCGATTGGGCTGACATTTGTAACTATCTGCATATTTTTAAAGGGGCTCGGGAGCGAAGGTGTTACGCATGTTTTTCCCGATAAGATGGCGTTGTGTGTCATAAAAAGTATGCCCAAAAATCAACTAATTCAAAAATTTGCCAAGAGATGTCAGAATGGTAGCTAATAATATTTAATGCATTTGGTTGATTTTCATTGATCTTTTAACAATAAATACTTTATAAATGTTATTATATATTATGTATCTTTTATAAACGCATCAAAATATAAATATAGGCCAGATATAAGCTAATACTATATCGGCTGTTAGACTAGCCTGCCATCTATTGCAAGAATGCTGAACTAATTTGACAGTTGATTTTTAAATAAATCATCTAAGCTTATTTTAAAAATTTCTTAATTAATATGTGATTAATAATAGCAATAAATTCATTTTTAAATTTAAAACAAAATCAAAGATTATTGGGACAGATTGTTTTTTTGTATTTGCTTGATAACAAAAAAATTAATTACGATAATTTTTTAATAAGTCATTAAAAAAATTATAGCTCCATGTCCCAATAATCTCTTATGAATTTAATTCATTTAAAAAAACGGATGAATTAAAAAAATCTTGAAAATTTCATAATAGGAGCCGCTTTAGAGCATATTTTTATTTATATAGCGTTTGTCTTCAGTTGACTTGACTTGACATCTTTAATATTAGTATTATTATTTTTATCTAATTAATTTGTTCTCTTTGTCAAGGACTTGAATTCAATATCGTCAACACCTAATTTATGAGACCAATTTTATTACCATTTATTATTAACTCTCTAATGAGAAATTTCTCTCTCTTTTGTATTAGCCATCCCTATCTGCTGCAACTTGTGACTTTCAACTGATGGATCGTTAATATTAATCAGGGAATCGGAAAATAAATCTAAAAAAAATCTGGTGTGACTGGCGCACAGCACACAACTTTCTCTTAACCTTCGGTAAGAGAAAGTTGTGCACCGTGCTGGTCACACCAGATTTTTTGTGTCGAGATATATTTAGTTTCCGATAGCACCTTAGTTTCAAACTTGCATTTTAAATGTTGACTGCTTCAAATAAACTATGGTTATTTTTCAAAATTTTAATCTCATATTTGGACATTTTATACACAATATAGAATCGTAAATAAATACAAAATTTCATAAGAATTGGAAAAAAAAATTTTAAATGCCTAAAAAGTTCCAAAGGGGACCCCCTTTTGAATCGAAATTAACATACAAATCCCTATAGGAAATTAACATTAGGCCTATGAGAGAAGGCGGAAAGTGAATTTAAAAAGAGTAGACAGAGAGAAGATAATTTTGTCTGAGATATATGTATTCTCGGAAACAATTAAAGACAGAAATAAAATAAAAAATAAATGGGAATTTAAATAATAATTGATTTTTAATCTAATAAAAAGAAAAATATTTAAATTCCGTTACCATGACAACCATTTCTATCTTTCCTATGAAGAACAAGAGTAAAGTGGTCTTCAGAAGATTTCAACGGCAAAATGAGAATATACATTTTAAAGAGCATCTAAAAAATAATTGATTTATGAATTTAAAAAAAATCCTTGGAGGGAATTTTAAGAAAATAGAAAAAAACTGAAAAAGTACATCAGTAAAGTACTAGATAATATAGAAAGTAAAAAAAAAAAATGAGGGTTGTCAGGAGTTGAACTCAAGGATGTTTTTTTTGTAAAAATTTTTTGATTTATAATTGATTACTCTTCAAAAGAAATTTTGTAAATTCGTGTCGTTCGATTAATGAAATGTAATTCAAAAGCAGATTGCAATTTCAGCAAATGAATAATGCGAATGTCTCTTATCAGAGGGGGTGTGGGTGGGATAATAAATTTCCCCCTAAGGACAATTTATATTTACAATTTATTAGTTGTAATTACGTAAAGTATTCCAATCAAGTTGCATACGAGGATTGAAACAAATAAATATAATATTTATTCAAAAAATGATCCTCAAAGAGTCTCTCTGTAACGAAATCCTTTTTTTGTCTCCTCTCTGAAATTCTTATTAAATTCAAATGATATTGTTGAGAGCGACACTTGAGAGATTTAATCCTTCACAGAGAGATTATTTACTTGCCTCTTTTGATATTAAATAAAATATCCTATACAGGTACAGGACTAATAAATGCTCAAGAAAAAATTCACTCTTAAGGCCGTAATACACCATTTCCTTAAGGCCCGGTCTGAATAAGGCTCGTCTCGAGGAAATCCTCAACGTGTGCCAAAGGACGGCCTTGAGGCCAAAAAATCCTGATTGAAATTCAATAATATTTTCCTTGAGGCCGGAATTCTGTCAGTTTATCGCTGCGTGTATGGTGGCCTCAGACGGGAATTTTAAAATATGTACTTGGAATATTTCAAATGGCCCGTGACTCAAAGAAAAGAGATTATTCCCGTCCCAAGCGAGAAATATTTATTTCATTTGAATTGACTACAAATCTTTTGAAATAAATAGGAATTAAATGCCGAAAAAGACTTTAAAATAAATATTAATAATAAAATTAATATAAATAATTAATATAAATAATTAAAATTAAATAATTAAATTTAAATAATTAAAATTAAATAATTAAAAATAAATAATTAAAAATAAATAATTAAAAATCTGGTGTGACTGGCGCACAGCACACAACTTTCTCTTACCTTCGGTAATCGAAAGTTGTGTACTGTGCTTGTCTCACCAGATTTTTTGTGTCGACATGTATTTAGTTTCCGACAGTACGGTACATTCTATTTTCAAGATGTACAATTTATAAGTTTGGCAAAATATTTATATTTTGTTACCATGGCAACCATTTCCTCTATCTTTTCTATGGAGTACAAGAGTAAAGTGGCCTTCAGAAGATTTCAATCACAAAATGAGAATATACATTTTAAAGAGAATCTAAAAAATAATTGATTTTTGAATTTAAAAAAAAATCGTTGGAGCCAATTTTGAGAAAATCGAAAAAAACTGAAAAAGTGCATCAGTAAAGTACTAGTACTCTTTGGTCGATTTTGTTAAAAAGCTTCGTGTCACGTCCCATGGGGGTGCCTAACTTAAATATAAAATTTCAACCTCCTAGCTCTTTTCGTTCTTGAGATATTTTGTTCACAGACACACACACACACACACACACAGACAGACACACAGACACACACACAGACAGACCATGTCGCGAAAACCACTTTTTTGGATTCAGGCGACCTCAAAACGTGAAGATCCATCAAAATCTCGACATCGAATTTTTGACATGAATCCAATACTTTCTCTCTCTATATATATTAACATATATATAGAGGTAAGAGAAAGTAAAATTAATTAATAATAATAATAATAAAGCCGTTAATTAGCATCCTTGCCCCCGGGTGTGGCGTAGTAGGTAGCGTGCCTACCTCCTATACCAAACGTCGCGGGTTCGGACCCAGGCAGTCCGAAGATTTTATTTAAGCCATTTGGATACCAGATGGCTTAAATAGAAATGCCTGAACCCCACAATATATATATTAATTACAACGGTTATCGTCAAAAGTCTTAAATGGCCTAAGTTGCCGAAAAGACTGTATGAATGTGTGTGTGAGTGTGAGTGTGAATGAGAAAAAAGTGTGAATGTTTTAAAAAAAAAAAAAAAAAAAAAAAAAAAAAAAAAATTAGCATCCTTATTTTTGCATACAATATTTACTTAACAATCAATTTACAATTTTTTTTTTTTTTTTTAAATATACAATTCAAACAATTTTTATGATTTAATAAAATGGTTTCGAAAACCAGGCCCCTTTGTTGAGCAAAGGCTTCTCCTAGACTTCGCCACCGGATTCTATCTTCGACTAGCTGGAACCAATTTTGACCCACAAAGTTCTTCAGATCTTCCGCTCCACCTAAGATGTTGTCGTCCTTTCTTTCTCCTTTTTCCTCTAGGATATTTAATTATTTAATTTTTTTTTTTTTTTTAATAAACTTGGTCTCTATTAAAAAAAAAATTAAATAATTAAAATTAAATAATTAAAAGTAAATAATTAAAATTAAATAAAAAATTATATAATTAAAATTATAAAATATTTTATTTTTGTTTTCGCTTGAAATGTATCTATATTAGATTAATTTAATTAGAAAATGTTTCTATTATAAAATACACAAAATTTTATTAATTACCCAGAGCAGGCCCAAATGGAGGGGAGACCAAATATTCAACCAAAGACCTAAAAAAAAAAAAAAAAAAGAAAAAAAAAAATAAAAAAAAAAAAAAAAAAAAAAAAAAATAAAGGAGGTAATTTCTATCTAGTCAGAGTGACATACTAACAAATATTTTTATCAAATCACTTCTTTTTAACATGTGAAAAGATTTTTTTTAAATATTTTATTAATCTCTGCAATTACGCAGCCATATCTTCAGGCAATGAAGTCATGTTTAAATATAGGGTACGAGAAAGTAAAAATTCTCCAAGTGATTACAACCACTGTAAGCCATTTGGATACCAAATGTTAGTGCCTCATAAAAAAAAGCTGGTTATTTCAGTCAAATTTCGACACGTTTTTTTTAAATTATTGATTGACTTTAAAAAAAAAAAATCTTGGAATGTTCAAACAGATACAAGAAGATCCTGAATAGTGCCCTGAGCATGGCAAAAGCAAAACCGGTGAAATGCATCATCTTCCAACGAAAGGAAGTTGAAGTAGCAGAATTGGATCCGTCTATAGATTGGCAATGGGACGAAGCCATCGCTTCTGGCCAGCCACATGAGTGCGTCCCGGTCGAAGCCAACGAGCCTTTCTACATCCTCTATACGTCAGGAACTACAGGTAGACTCCTATTCTATTCTATTCACAAAACAAGTGATGTCACACCAGATTTCTTTTATTTCTTTCTTTTAATACTTTTCTGTTTATAGTTCAGTGAAGCAACCGGTCCTTAAATGGACCCTGTTATGCAATGGTGTGTCAAAGACCAAAAAATTCAAAATTGAATTAAGCACGGAATATTGTTTCAAATGCTATAATTAATAATATTTTTTTTATGAAATATGTCCTAATTTATATTTAATGTAAAAGCTTAAAATTATTTTTACAATATTTCAATGCAGGATTTTCATTTTGCAATAATGATTTATGTTCCTTACACGTTGTTTTTTATGATGTTAACAACCAATAAAAACTTATTTAACCTATATTATATATATATTGTTTACCTTAAATAAACCAAAATCCTTTTTTTTTTGAAAAATGAGAAATGAATTCGTAGATGTCAAAATTTAATTTTTTGATATTATTCCTGATAATGAAGATGAGGATCAGTGCGATTTCGAAAAGACAACAAAATAAATAATATTAAGTCAATTTCATTATAACTTTGATTTACTGTTGCCATGTTCACTTCCATTCAGGAATTAATTGATGAGAAAATTTTATTATCACTTTGTATTTAATTTTAAAATATTAATACTATTTAAAATTTATTAATGTAATTTTGATAAAAAGTTTCTATGCTACTAGTATTAAATATAACCATAAAAGAACTTTAATAACATCTCCGTTTTAATTACTTTCTCTTACCTATGTATATATGTAATATATATATAGAGAGAAAGTATTGGATTCATGTCAAAAATTCGATGTCGAGATTTTGATGGATCTTCACGTTTTGAGGTCCCCTGAATCCAAAAAAGTGGTTTTCGCGACATGGTCTGTCTGTGTGTGGGTGGGTGGGTGGGTGGGTGGGTGTGTGTGTGTTCAATTTTAAGCATGAAGGAATTGAGCTACGAGGTTGAAATTCTATATTTAACTTAAACACCCTCCGGGACCGGAAAAATAAGCTTTTAATCAAAATCGGCCAAAGATTACTAGTACTTTACTAATGTACTTTTTCAGTTTTTTCGATTTTCTCAAAATTTGCTCCAACGATTTTTTTAAAATTCAAAAATCAATTATTTTTTAGATGCTCTTTAAAATGTATATTCTCATTTTGCGATTGAAATCTTCTGAAGACCACTTTACTCTTGTATTTCATAGGAAAGATAGTAGAAATGGTTGCCATGGTAACAAAATATATTTTGTGTCGACATATATTTAGTTTCCGAAAGTACGGAACATTTTAATTCAGATGTAAAATTTATAAGTATGGGAAAATATTTATATTTTGTTACCATGGCAACCATTTCTACTATCTTTCCTATGAAATACAAGAGTAAAGTGGTCTTCAGAAGATTTCAATCGCAAAATGAGAATATACATTTTAAAGAGCATCTAAAAATAATTGATTTTTGAATTTTAAAAAAAAATCGTTGGAGCAAATTTCTGAGAAAATCGAAAAAAACGAAAAAGTACATCAGTAAAGTACTAGTAATCTTTGGCCGATTTTGATTAAAAGCTATCTTCTCCGGTCCCGGAGGGTGTTTAAAGTTAAATATAGAATTTCAACCTCGTAGCTCAATTCCTTCATGCTTAAAATTGAACCACCCACCCACCCACCCACCCACCCACCCACACACACAGACAGACCATGTCGCGAAAACCACTTTTTTTGGATTCAGGGGACCTCAAAACGTGAAGATCCATCAAAATCTCGACATCGAATTTTTTTGAATTATAACCTAAAAATTATTTTATTTATTATCAAGAGACTTTGAAGCATTTTTGCAAATTGCAAATTGGACTTGGAGGAATTTTGCAAAAATAATTTTATTGTTTTTCTCTAAATTTGTCGTATTTTTAGAGATAATTTATGAATATCTGCCATAATTACAGTATTTACTTGCACAATTGACAAAAAATGATATAGATATAATCTAATCAAAACAATTTAATGTTGATATTCTCAAAACTCGAAGTTTGGTCTTTGATAACATTTGCATAACATGGTCCAAATAAGATCTTATTTTTTTTATTAGATAAGCCGAAAGGTGTGGTGCGCCCTCTCGGCGGCCATATCGCCACATTAGCCTGGTCCATGTCCGCGTACTACGGCATGTCCCGAGAAGAGGTGATGTGGTCGTGTTCAGATATGGGCTGGGTCCTTGGCCATTCCTATATCTGTTATGCGCCCTCTTCTCTATGGAGCCACGTCTGTGATGTACGAGGGGCAAACCTGACCGCACCCCCGACGCCGGCCAGTATTTCAGGTTTGTTCTTTGTCTTTGTTGTTGTTCAAGCACAAACAGACGACATTTAATTAATGGGCCCATGTCTTTTCTAGGGTAATTGAAAACCATCGGGTAAACGTCATTATCACAGCGCCCACCACCATGCGACTCATTCGGAGAGAGGATCCGGAGATTCTTATTGGCAGGCAATACTCTACGAAATCGTGAGTCTTTTTTTTTTGATTTCCACTCTGAAATATGGATTGTAGGGGGTGACTTGATCGGAATAGCCGCCTTTCCTTTTCGTTTCAAAAATCCCCGCAGGTTATGGACAGACAGACGGACATGTGAGAAATTCGGATAGGTGAAAAGAAGAAGAAGAAAATTCGCAGCTAGTTGTATTTTATTATTTTTATTCCCTTTATGTTGGCGTTTCGATCATCCTCAGAACTAATGTGCACAACAAGAGACAAATAGATTAGTATCGGGAAAAAAACATTATCAATTATAAATTTTTTCGGTTATCTTTACAATAGGACTCAAAGCCACCCAGAGGGCGCTGGTTTTTCACTTCACTAGTTCACTTGCATGACATTCCCTAGATGTTTTAAATTTTTTTTTAATCTAGGAAACCGAGGTGCGAAACCGACCGAACCGAATTAGTGGGCCCCGAAACAATAGATGGACGCCTGCAAGTTGTTTTTACTCTAGTGTCGTCTTTGTTTGTTTTTTTTCGGTCTGAAGTTGTTTTTACCCTACTGTCTCTATGCGATTTAGCTTTTTAATCTTCACTTCGTTCGAAAGCCGTTCATTTCGATGCGTTAAGATATTTTTAATCTAAGGAAACGAAAACCAAACGAAACATTTGCGGCCTTCGACCGAGCCGAGAATTCCCTAGATGACCCTGAATTTAAATTTTTTTTTAAACTAAGGGTCCTCTTCAGTTGCAGCCGAAATGTCACTTAGGTCAGAAACGCCTCAAGGTTTTTTTTTCACTTTTTTTTTCTTTTTTTTTTTTTCCTTTTTAGAAACCGTTCATTCGAAGCGATTCGGGAGCTCGTAAATTAAAATTATTGGTGAGCCCCTTCGAACCCGAAGGCCGAAAATTCCCTAGATGTTTTAAATTTTTTAATCTAAGGAAACCGAACTGCTACCGAAAGCCCGAAACAATTAGGCTGGAAAAAAACGGTCGGAAAAAAAAATAATGAAAAAATGGCGCTAATTAAATAGTATGAACGAATCCCAAAAAGGAGAACCGAAGAATCACGAATGAAGCACGCCAGCGCCCTCTGGGTGGGCCGGAGTCTTTGTTAAAGGATTAGCCATTTTTTCATCTACCGAGATTTTTTTTTTTAATTTATTGGTGCTTTTCGATTGAGAAAAAATTTTTTTTTAACGAAATTACGACGAAAATAAATAAATAAAATCTCTTTTGTTCAGTCTTTACTCAGAGTTCTAAGAGTAAAGTTTGATAATTTTTTTTTAAATTTTGCTTAACCTATTTTGAAAAATGCCCAAAGTGAAGTCACATTTGTTACGTTTCGCTCAAAAAATTCCGACCAGTGTTGGGGAAGCAGTTTTAGCCAAGCTAAGAAGAGTTCTCCAGAGAAATTCTGGATACGACAAAATGAAAGATGTATGTTCAGGAGAACGAAATTCCATAAGCTCGAGATTGGTAACCCTGAGAACGTCCCCCAGACATTGTATTTATATATATGTTATAAATAAATAAATTGAACACTTAAATCGTATCTGTAGCCAAAAAACATTTTTAAAAAAATTGCTCGTCACTCCAATTTTCCGTAATTTCGTAATAAAATTTTGAACTTTTTATAGAAGATTATAGAAATCGACGTTAAGGAAAAATACTCGGATCCCCAGGGGGTAAATAACACCCCCGCAATGTGGGAAGGGGGCAGCAGAAGACCAAGGGACGCAGAGACCCGGGCACAAAAATTTTCCGCGTCACGGAACAATTTGGTTCCGTAAATTTTTTTCCGCACGGCGTTTTTCCTAAAAAAAAAAAGGAGGAGGCGTCATTCTTGTTCCTGCGGGGGGGGGGGGCGCCAGTCAATGTAGTTAGTTACGCCTTTGCTAAATGAAGTGAGTCAAAAATTAGTGTAATGAAATTTTCTCATAAGAAAGGCATGGGGGAAAAATAAAATAATTGAGGAGAGGACGGGGGACTTCCCGAGACACAGTAGCCAGGTAAAAATAAAAAACGTCATATTCTGTCGACGACATTTCGACCGCTAGTCGCACTCATCTTCAGGGCAAGCAGAATTGTCAAAAATAAGTACTGGAGGTGTTGTACTGTTTATTATTATCATGCATAAACATGTCTGTGCAATTTTGCATCGTTATAAAAAATGCAATGAACAAGAAACACATGGGCGTAGCTAGGGGGTGTAGAGGGGCCTGCCCCCCAGAAAAATTGGGAGAAAATATGGGGTTTCCAGGCCCCCCGGAGGGGATGGCTGGTCCCATGCCCCCCCTCCCCCTAAGCCAAATTCTTTAGTTACGCCCATGAAGAAACCTTTCACCAACCAACTGTGCGACTGAAACTATATTGGAACAGCAAGTGTTCACACCACCTCTACTTATTTTTGACAATTCTGCTTGCCCTGAAGATGAGTGCGACTAGTGCTCGAAACGTCGACGACAGAATAAAACGTTTTTTGATTTTTTACCTATCTACGGGCATCAAACTCAACAGTTTAAAATAATTAAATTACAAATAATAAAAATTGGGATGGAAGAGATCAAGTATGGATGGAGCAAATCAAATATTTAATAAAAAAAAAGCCAACGATTTAATAGACTTTTTTTAAATACATTAAATTGACTATTTAATTTCACCATTTTTATTATAATTGCATTAAAATTCATTTTTCTTTTGTTAGATTAACAAACGAACATTTAATCAAAGAGTAGAGAAATATTATAATTGGATTATCCGCTTCATTACACACTATCCCAATTAATAATAGAAAAGCGTTATGTTTTTTTTTTCCCCTATTGCGTATCATCCCTCTCTATCTCTTTGACATTTGAAATTGTTTCATTTTATAATAAAATTATTGTGTAACAAAGTCAGTCAGATCCAGGAACAAAATAATATGCCTTCACTAGTTTTTTTTATTTCCTCTCAATGACGTCATTCATTTTTTGATGTTATAAACTCTGATTTACATAAATATTGAGGAAGTGAAAAAAATCTAATAGGACTAATTAATTAAAATTTAAATAAATAAATCTCACTAATATTATTCTATAATTGGTGATATATCTTGAGAGAATAAAAAGCGGATTGAACAACAAATTTATACTTGGCTTAAATATGAAATTTGAATATCGAGAGTTTATTCGTTTTTGAGTAATTCCCATTAACCCACATTCTTTGATATTTCACTTGAAATCAATTTAATTTATTGTGAAAAAAATCTTGAATTTCAAGAAGATCGATTCCAGTTAAAATATCAAAACATAATGTTTATGTTAATTTCTCTGAAAGAGATTTTATTGCTTTTAAATGCCCGTTTGATTGCTTTTCTTGAAATTGCCATTAAAAGGAGGCGATTCCCTTTAGCTTGAATTTGACGTCATTTTCACAATCATTTGAATGAATTTCAACTGAAATATCAAAAAAATTGGGATTAAATTAAATAACTCAATAAGGAACGAACTCTCGATACACAAATTTTATACTTTAGCTAAGTATTCATGGCTCAAGCATGGGCAGGAATTTCATTCCAATCGATCAAATAGTACTAGTACTTTACTGATGTACTTTTTCAATTTTTTTTTATTTTTCTCACAATTGGCTTTAAGAATTTTGTTTAAAAATCAATTATATTTTAGATGCCTATAATTAATGTAGAAAATAATTGTGTAGAATTGAATAACAGGATTGAAGAGCCTCTATTATTAAAACTTTGTTGCAAAACATTTTAAAGTGTTCGTTTCGTTTTTAGGTTTTTAATACTCCCAAAATAAGTTTTTTTAAAGTTATCGCCCAATAAAACGTATTTGGTGGGGAAAAAAAGTTTTAATTAATTTTAAATATATATGTACAAAAATTATTAAAAAGTAAAAAATACAGGTACCTAAAACATTATATAAGAAAATTCAATAATTCTGGAAGTACATAAAATGAAATACATAAAATTATATATTTTGTGTATAGAGTTTTCTATAATTTGGTATGTTGAATATATTCCTCTATTTCTGACGTGTACATGAATTTAATTAACCTACCTTTCTATAATTTGACTTGATTGCAATGGACAATTTTTGTAAATTCTCCATTGTAAAATTTTTACGGTTGTCCTTCAGAACGTTCTTAAAAAAGCAGAAAAGCTTCTTTCTACTTCACAAGACACCATCGCATTGCTGCGATTGCCGATGGTCCCCGGGGCAGCCGGACAAAACTTTTTTATAATTTCATTTTATTTCTTCTTTTAGATTGAAGACGTTATTCGTTGCAGGAGAGCATTGTGATCTAGAAACGAAATTATGGACGGAAAAAGTTTTTAATGTAAGTATTTTTATTTGAATTGGTATCGATGGCGCTTCACAGGCTGGAAGGCCTGTCTATCAACTTAGAATAAATCACATTAAAAATCACGTCATTTAACAAGACAATTGGATTTGTTATTTCGATAGCGTTGTTTTTATTTATCAGCCATCTAGTGCATCTCCCATTTCCTGTACGATATTAAGGTGCGCGTCTCGGGGTGCTGATTTTTGCCACAATTTAGAAGCTATCGACCTCAATTTTTTTTTAAAATTAAAGCTATTTAAAATATCTACAATGGAAGCCCTTTTTTTGATTTTCGAAAAAATAAATTTTTTTTTTAGATTAATCGCATTAAATATATTTTTAAAAAATTCGCTCTATAACTTATAGATAATTAAATTAGTAATCATTGTGTTGAAAAATAATTAATTTTTACCCTTAATTAATGTAGCTGGAATCTTTCAAATGAAATGGAATAAATCCCTTGTATCCCTATGGAAAAAACTAACGCCATCTCTTGCCGCTTAGAGTAACTCCGGTAGTCTACTCTCTAAAAACGAATTAGTAAAAAACTACTAATTCATAGTGAATAGTCCCTTTTTTAAGATGTGCAAAGTAGACCACCCGTAAATAAGTGGATATCCACTTTTTCAATTAGTAAAAATTATTACTTAATAGTTGAAAAAGTGAATTTTTAAAAAAATAATGACCAAAAAAGAGAAACGTTTAAGATATATGAAATAAGGTGCGATGACACCGGGACCTAAACTTGTGTTTACTGACTCGAGTTCTAGCCCCGTACCCACTTAAACTTGACTTACTCTTACTTCTCTGTTATTTGGTATATAAGTATGTCGCTGATGTTAACAATGCTTTTTACTTGATTGTTACTATTTTCCTTCCCAGCAATTTATTTCTAAATAAACTTAATAAAACTAATTATCGTTAGATCCAGAAATATATTTACTAAATTTTAAGTAAAAATATTTCTTAATTGACTATTTAAAAAATAATATTTTATTAATTTAAAAAAATTTGAGTATCTATTTGTTTTGACTTAACCATATATTTCCTGCAATTTTTAACAAAAAAAATACAAGTTATCTCAATATTATTATTTATTTGTATTATTATTACTTAAATAAAGCCTTATATTGCCAAAAATGTTTTTATTAAGGAACCGATCAAACAGCTGGTCGGCCATGTTGGCTTCAGAATCCGGAATTGAATGAACTACTTTTTGAATTAGTAAAAAATAACTAATCTAAAAGGAACCAATATATTTACTAAATATCTTAGTAGATTCTACTCAAAATGAATTTTGATGTAATTTTCTTACCTACTATTTGAATAAGTAAAAATTCTACTAATTCGTTTTAAGAAGAGAGTATAGTGTTTCTAATGGCTTTGAATGTCCAGGTGCCAGTTCTGAACCACTGGTGGCAAACAGAGACGGGCCACGCCGCCAACCACTCATTGCCTGGAGCTTGGACGAGAGCTCTAATCCCCACTTGAAATACACGACAGGAATGCCGGTGCCGGGATATGACTGTAAGTACCGCAGTTAAATCAGCTAGCTGATATCGTTATAAAAGAAATTTGTTTTTGTTTTCAGTGCGCATTTTACGTCCAGATGGTTCTGAAGCAGGGTGCCGAGAGCTTGGGAAGATTGCGATCAGATTGCCCCTCCCGCCGGGCACCTTCTCAACTCTCTATAAGGCGCCTGAGAGGTTCAAGCAAACCTATTTCTCTACCTATCCTGTAAGTCTTTTTAATTGAAACGATTTCACCCACCCCAAACACTAATGCATTTTCTCTTTACTTATATCATTTGATTAATGATTAATAATTACTAGAACGAATAACATGGTCGCTTCCAAGCGTGATAATTGTAAGGGCCGTATGTGGTGAAATCCACTGAAGAGAGGAATAGGTCTCCGAAATATTTGGAATTATTGCCTTGTAAACTAATAAAAAATAAAGAAATATAGCGTTCTTCTTTCTCAAATAAACCAACTTCAGCAACACCACCTAAGGAGTTTAAAGTTTACTCCCGAGCATAAAAATAATACGAATTGACGAGGGACTGAAATGGATTATTTTTATACCAGTTATCGAGATTTTTTTGTGGGAACCGGCAAATTTGTAACAATTGGCCAGTAGCGTAGCCAGGATTTCTGCTTGGGGGGGGGCCCAAAAGTTTTATGACACCCCCCCCTTCCCCCTTCCCAGAAACTTTTTTTTTTTTTTTTTTTTTTTAAAAACATTCACACTTTTTCTCATTCACACTCACATTCACACAGTCTTTTCGGTAACTTTTTTTTTTTTGGAATGGGTGCATAAGGTCCGAAGACCTATAATGACCAATAGTCACATGCAGCCAGGAAGAAAACTGAGGCCATTTAAGACTTTTTACGATAATCAGCATGTTTAATATATCAATTGTGGGGTCCAGGCATTTTTTATTTAAGTCATTTGGTATCCAAATGCCTTAAATAAAATTATCGGATTGCCCGGGGTCCGAACCCGAGACGTTCAGTATAGAAGGTAGGCACGCTACCAACTACTCCAAGCCCCTTGGGCTCCAAGAAACTTAAGGAGGTGAAGAAATTTTTTTTTTTCAGGATAATAAGGAATAATTCCCAAAGAAGAATGCAGCCAAAATTTATTTAATTTGAATTTAATAAAAATTCTTAATCACTTGCTGACGTTTCGGTTCGGGTTTGAACGATCATCGGAGCTGTGATTTTGTCTTTATGTTTTTAAACAATACATTCAAACTATTATGGTAGAATAGATAGAGTAAATTACTATAATATTGTATAAAATAGTTGAATATAATCTCAAATTATTTTCATGTAATGGCAGGAAATAGAGCCTAGTACATAGGAGCAGGACGATACTTAGGCAATGGTTGCCTAATTTACTCTATCTATTCTACCATAATAGTTTGAATGTATTGTTTAAAAACATAAAGACAAAATCACAGCTCCGATGATGGTTCAAACCCGAACCGAAACGTCAGCAAGTGATTAGTATTTTTTATTAAAAATCGAATGAAATAAATTTTGGCTGCATTCTTCTTGGGAATTATTCCTTATTATCCTGAATACAATACTACAACTATAATCAAATATTCAAATTTTTTTTTAGATAATATAATAATTATAAATAAAAAACAAATAAAAAAAAAAAAAATTTTTCTTGAAATAAAAAATAATTTTAATACAAAATTCGTAAATATTAGAGATTTTTTCAATTATTTATAAGTTTTTTGTTAGATTTTAGAATTTATGAGAGTTAATAAAATATTTATTTAAAAAAAAAAAATCATTAGGAAAAACAATAGGTATTTTTTTTGTTTTGGAGAAGGCTTTGGGGGAGGGGGCCTTGCCCCTGCCCCCCCTGAATACGCCACTGCAATTGGCCGATTCGGGCGTGCTACGAAATATCGGGATTCCACTGTTTTTGATATCAGGAGTAGATTTTATTATTATAAAATAATAATCAAATTTATTCAATATTTGAACATAAATTTGTTCACTCAAGCATTTGACATCTACGTCACATTTGCAAAACAACAAGAAGTATTCGAGAAATAACCTCACTTTTATAAAGAACAAACTTGTATTTATTATCCTTAATTGGTAATAAACTAGTCTCCCCCGAAGGCGGACATTGCGGATAGTAGACTAGCAGATATTTTTAATTTCAAACAAAGCATATGATTTTCTTTGACTGGAGATTGTATATTATTGATGCTTGGTAGGCAGCCAGAATTAGAAATAAAACACAATTATATTTCAATCTGCTCGTCGACGTTTGACACCTGCTCAGTCCTGAGGAAGGGTGCGATTGGCACCCGAAACGTCGATGAGCAGGTTGAAATTAAATTGTGTTTTATTTCTAATCCTGCCTGCCTACCCAGCATCAATAATAATTATGACTTTCCTTCTGTCCTGATGATACATAAATATACCCTTAGTTCACGGGAACATTGGCCAAAATGGAGCACGTAACGTTGACAGGCTGCCTTACGTCATTTGTTTCTTTGATAAAACAAATAGGTTTAGAACTCTCTCTATAGGCTATTTTTTGATTTATTAGAAAATAATAATTAACTAGCTGCAATGCTCGCCTTTTTCGGAGAGGGATTTTTTTGGTTTGCCCTTCCAATGACGTCACTGTACAAATTTTTGAATAAAAATAAAAAAAATTGTATTGATTTTAAAGAGATTATTTTTTTTTTATTTAAAATAAAATAAAGAGTCGGTTTGTTAAATTAAAAATAAACCAAGAGAATAAATTTAACAAAAAAAGAATTGAATATGTACATAAAGAGAAATTTAAGTAAATAGTAATTTTAATTTTTCACTATGTGAAAAGGAGATAAAGATGAGCGAGTTTTTTTTTTTTTTATTCATTCATATTACATTATTTAGCATATAAATGGAAGTTTTCTTCGTTTTTTTTTTTTTTATTAAGAAAATTTTGTATTAATATGTCAAAAGGGATTTTATGACACGATGGACGCCGGATTTGTCGATGAATTCGGTTACGTGTATGTGACGTCACGGGACGATGATGTCATCAATGTCTCGGGGCATCGGCTGTGCTGTTCGGCATTGGAGGACGTTATCCAATCGCATCCGGATGTATGCGAATCAGCGGTATTTGGAGTCCCGGAGCCAACTAAAGGCGATATCCCCTTTTGCTTGTTCATCATACGCAAAGGTAATCAAAAGTCATAAAAGAATCTAAAAAAAATTTTTTTTTTTTATTAAAATTAAAAATCTTATATAATAATAACGGGGCTGAAAATGTTACGCATGTTTCCCGCAGTGTGTCATAAAAAGTATGCCCAAAAAATCAAGTAATTCAAAAATTTGCCAAGAGATGTCAGAATGGTAGCTAATAATATTTAATGCATTTGGTTGATTTTCATTGATCTTTTAACAATAAATACTTTATAAATGTTATTATATATTATGTATCTTTTATAAAAGCATAAAAATATATTAATATAGGCTAATACTATATCGTCTGTTAGACTAGCCTGCCATCTATTGCAAGAATGCTGAACTAATTTGACATTTGATTTTTAAATAAATCATCTAAGCTTATTTTAAAAATTTCTTAATTAATATGTGATTAATAATAACAATAAATTCATTTTTAAATTTAAACAAAATTAAAGATTATTGGGACAGATTGTTTTTTTGTATTTGCTTGATAACAAAAAAATTAATTACGATAATTTTTTAATAGGTCATTAAACAAATTATAGCTCGATGCCCCAATAATCTCTTATGAATTTAATTCATTTAAAAAAAAACCGCATTGAAAAATTCTTTAAAATAGTCTAGTTTTTTTTTAAGTACGTTTAGACGTCGCTCCTGAACCCCCTTAATCCTTAAAGTTACGATTTCTCCCATAGGAAATGTATTCTTTTCATTTGTGTATTCCATGAATGTAAACAAATCCTCAAGCAGGCATTGAATTGGAATATAGTAATGATAATTTTCTTTTCATAATTAAGAAATGGCGAGGGTCCGCGGGGCCGAGTCAGTTGGTGGGGATCCAGGGGGCCGAAGCCATTATTAGCTAGTCATTAAGTCTTGACCTAAATCATTGGATTAACTTAATAATTTAATTACCAAAAATAATAAATAAATGACTTTTGATTTAAATATTTTTTCACATAATATAGATCTGCAACGGGACCTTATTTTTGAACATGGCCGACTGACATTTTTTGTCTTTGTTGTTAAAATATTTTTAAAAAAATTTGATTTGATTTTTCTATTCGATGGAAGTTAATTGATAAAAATAGAAGTTTTTTTTTTTTATCTTTATCTAGAGTGGATACATAATTCGTTTCGTCTGCATTCCCTATAGGCTACATGTTAAATTAATTTCAATTAGTAAGTAATAATTTTTACTAATTGAAAAAGTGGATATCCACTATTTACGGGTGGTCTACTTTGCACATCTTAAAAAAGTGACTATTCACTATGAATTAGTAGTTTTTTACTAATTCGTTTTTAGAGAGTATGTGATAGTGATTAATAAATAAATTTAAAAATTAGCTTTTAATCTTTGTGATAAGGTAAGTTTGCTAGTTGACTAGGAGTGAAGCAACTATTTTGATAATTATTTTTAAAGTGAAACTTTTATTTGATGACCTCAAATTTTTTCGCCTTTCTATCAGCATGTCGCATTTCAACCCGTGACGTCACCAACCACTCACACCAGGTTTCTTTACTACT
>JAKCPI010019591.1:0-14959 GCA_023213315.1 Euborellia annulipes
CAACATTTATATTTCATCTTCTCTATCCATATTAAATGACAAAAATAGGAAAGTTGAAATTTAATATATATGACGAATTATAAAATAATTATTGTGAGATTTAATTTATTCAATTTTTAATTTTAATTACCTCTATAATAATAATATAATAATAATAATAATAATTATCTATATTTTATTTTAATATTTTTTATTTTTTTTTTTTTAGATGCAACGAAAACCGAAACGGAGATCCGATGTGAGTTGATTCAAATGGTGAGAGACGTAATCGGGCCAATTGCCGCCTTTCATGAAGCTGCAGCGGTTGCATACCTGCCAAAAACAAGGAGTAGCAAAATCCCTAGGAGATCATTCGCCGATTTAGCCAGGGGCAAGAATATCACGGTATTCTAGATTACTTCATTCCATAGGCGTAGCCACGGGGGGGTTTTGGGGGTTCAAACCCCCCCCCCCCATTGGACCCAAGCCATGACTAGATATTTAAGCTCTATAATACAAAATACTTTTTCTCTCTATATATATTTCATATATAGGGTAAGAGAAAGTAAAATATAATAATTTTCTCTAGCTTAAAAAAAAAAAAAAAAAAAAAAAAAATTAAATAAAACGCAAAAAAATTCGAGAAAATTCAGAATTTTCCCATTGAAAAGAATTGATTTTTGTTATGCTTTATAAAAAATTAAAGTCGCTTAAAATAGATTAAATTTCGCAAATGAAAAATAATAAAAATTATTATATAAATAAATTTTTTATTATTTTTCTTAAAGAGGTCTGAGATAGGAGTCTGGTCAAGAGAAACACATTGAGAGAAACCCCGGTATTTTAGGCCCATATTCATAAAATTAAGAGATTTTCCATTATTTATTGCCTGATACGAGTTGATTGAAAAATTGCGGCACTTAATTAAGAAAGGGCGGGGCCCGAGCCACCTCGAGGTGGGTCCAGGGGGGGGGGCTAGTCATATATTTCATTAGACGCCCTATACTGCCCTATTAGCCGGGGGGGGGGGGGGTGGAGAAATAATCCTAAACCCCCCCCATCAAAAATTTCTGGCTACGCCTATGCTTCATTCTTACTCGATCAATGGGTCCGTGTCTTTAATAGATCTAATTATCGGACTGGTAAATCATGGGAGCTCTATGGGAAGAATGTTTATCAGTTTCCTTTAGTTATATGACACGTGGCTAGATGGCAATACTAGGCTAGTTCAAAATTTATCCTGTAGAGTTCGTTCCATTCGCCAACAAAATAATATTTTTTCATCAGTTTAATAACAAATATGCCCACGGGGCTTGGAGTAGTTGGTAGCGCGTCTACCTTCTATACCGAACGTCGCGGGTTCGGACCCCAGGCAGTCCGAAGATTTTATTTAAGGCATTTGGATACCAAATGGCTTCAATAAGAATGCCTGGACCCCAATATGTATAATAATCAATAACGGATATCGTTTAAAGTCTTAAATGGCCTAAGTTGCCGAAAAGACTGTGTGAATGAGTGTGTGAATGTGAGTGTGAATGAGAAAAAGTGTGAATGTTTTTTTCTTTTAAAAAAAAAAAAAAAAAAAAATAACAAATATATTAAATGGCTTAAAAATCTAGATATAAATGAATTAACTTTTATAAACTAATTTTAATTATAAATTTTTTACAATTTATAAATGACCTTTTGATAAAAAAAAAAAATTTAATAGTACTACGTGCCATTCAAGTAGATAAAAAAAGCATTCAAATATCATAAAACAAAGTGGCCGAGAGAGTTAAGTAGTCAGTAACAAAACATGTGAATTGCAACAAGCTCGAGTTCAAATCTCTCTGGGAGCAAATTTTTTTTTCCCTGCTTACTTTTAGTTCCATGACAAGCGTATAGATGGCCCTAAACTTATAAACAATTATTAACCTGGAGCCGTCCAATCTTGATTGTGTTTGATCTGTGTGGTAAATTTTAAGAGGCGAGAAATAAAAAAAAATCTGGTGTGAATGGCACACAGCACACAACTTTCTCTTACCCTTCTGAAAGAGAAAGTGTTGTACTGTGCTTGTCAGACCAGATTTTTTGTGTCTAGATATATTTAGTTTCCCATTGCACCTTAGTTCCGAACTTTGCCACATACATTTAATAAGTAAAAAAAAAAAAAATCAATTGATTCAAAATTTCTGTGTATTTTAAATGTTGACTGCTTGAAATAAACTATGATTATTTTTCAAAATTTTAATAACATATTTTGGTAAATAGAAAATTTCATAAGAATTGGAAACATGCAAATCCCCACATGGGGATTTAACAGGTTGTTACGTCATATGATGGCAATTTTTCCATTTATTTTTTTTAGATATCGCCAACGATCGAAGACCCGACGCACTATTCAGAAGTAATAAGAGCTTTAAGGAAGTTTGGATACGCTAAAAATATTCCACCCTCATTTAATTTCTAACTTAATAAATCAATTTGTTTCATTATTTATAGAGATAAATAATAATAGCAAGAAATTTTATAATGAAAATTTTGAACAAGTTCTTTAACTTTTTTTTTTTTTAAATTGAAACTTTATTTTGATCGACACAAATTTTTTCGTTTCTTTATCAGCATGTCGCGTTACAAGCCGTGACGGGGCGTCAAAGGCCGTGACGCTACAAGCCATGACGTCACAAGCCATGACGACAAAAAGAGGAAAGTTGAAATTTATTATATATGACGAATTATAAAAAAATAATTGTGAGATTTAATTTTTCAATTTTTAAATTGATAAAATATAATTTTTAAAATAATTTAAAATGATTCAATTACTAAATAAATATTGTTCTCAGTTTTTTTAACATGCGCCAATTGATTTCCCATTCTTCCCATTTCAATTATTAAGTTAAGATTAAAAACGCGATTTTAATACCCTTAATTGAATAATTTTCTGAAAATTTTCAGTTAAAAGCCTACGATCCGAAAAAAGTTTCACTTGCATCGTGGTTTCATAAAACCACACAATTTTATTTTATTTTTTTTTTGTTGATGTTATTATTATTTAATCTTTCCTTGAGAATAAAGTGTTTTTTTATTTATTTATACTAGATAATATTATTTTTATTGTTATTGTAATAGAAAATGTATTAAAATATATGATAATAATAAAATTTAAAATAAAAATAAACTTGAAGCTTCATCTGCCATCTATGGAGCCTAAAGAGAAGCAACTCTATTTATTTATTTAAAACAATCCTAGTTGTTGTTGTTACCGTTGTATTTGTTCAAATAATATTATTTTGTTTTATGTATTTTATAAATACCTATCTAACAGTTATATATTCTACTGAGCGCATATACGACCATATAGTGTGTCTGTGTGAGGTGGCCTTAATGTGGTGTGAGAAAAATCTACTTGTTCTTTTTTTCTTATTTTTTTTTTTTTTTTCTTCTTTTTTTTTAATTGCGTGTGTCGTTTGGGATGCCTGACTCAATGGCGTTGGGTAGTCTTATGAATGATAGTGCTAATATATATGCTTTGAGGGTTAGTCTAAAAAAAAAAAAAAAAGAAAATTTAATTATATAACAGTTTTTATTATTTTTAATTTGAGAGATTTAATTATTATAATTAATTGGTTCGAGATGGAAGCTAATGCTTTTCAATGGAAAAATTATAAATTTGTGAATCCCTCCCCCCCCCTTCCACCCCTATCTGAAATAATGATAGCCTCAAAATTAAAAAAAAAAAAACCTCGGTCTAGTCCTATTTTATGCATTGACTATAGACATAGGCGTAGCCGAGGGGGGGGGTTTGGGGGTTCAAACCCCCCCCCCACCCATGGGACCCAAGCCATGACTAGATATTTAATACAAATTATATTTCACATAGGGTAAAAGAAAGTAAAATATAATAATTTACTCTAGCTAAAAAACAAACCAAAATGATTTATAAAAACCCTAAAATAATCTTAAATTTTTGAAAAAAATTTCTTGATCCCCCCTATCAAAAATTTCTGGCTACACCAATGACTATAGATAAGCAGAGCAATTGTCTTTTATTACACCTGTATATAATAAAGTAGGAACCGACCGAATATCCGGTTTCGGCCAAAAATCCTGATATCGGCCATTGGTTCGGTTTCAGCCAAGAAGTAGCCGAAACCTGAGTCTGAAAAGATGGGATGAGACTCGCACGCAAAAAACAAAAAGGTCAAATGATTTGCACTTGTGGAAACAATTTTCCCGCAGGGCGGGAAAACTAAGGTTCCGCGCAAAAAGGGAAATGTTCCGCGGGGCGGCAAAAATTTTGTGCCTCTAAAAAAAAAAAAGGTAAAATGATTTTACTGGCGGGAAAAAAAAATTTTATGAAGGGCGGGAAAACTTTGGTTCCGTAAAAAGGGGAAATGTTCCCCGGGGCGGCAAAAATTACATGTCTCTAAAAAAAATTTTCCTCAGAAAAATTTTTGAGTTAAGGCCCCTTTCCCCCCCCCCAAAAAAAAAAAAAAAATTCTATATACGCCCCTAATAGGAAATACAAGTTACGGTTTCGGTTTCGGCTGAAAATCTTGTTTCGGTCGGACCCTATAATAAAGTGCAACAAAATATTTAAATTATGAAATAATGACGACTTCGCGTCTATTCAGGACTTCCCTTCCCCTGGCTTTGAGAGATTTTTGAATTCAAATAAAAACTAAGGAGATATATAATTCAATGCATTCCAATGGGAAAATTCAGTATTTTCAGGAGTTTTAGTCCTTTTTGACTTTTGGGACCCAAGTAGTTTAGTTATTAGGAGAATTTTTAATTATAGACCACATTTTTGTATTAAATATTTAAAAAAAAATCTATATATAACTACTGTACAACGTTTCGACTGCTTATTCCTCAGCCGTTATCAAGTACTGTTCACTTGCTCCGACTCAAGTGAACTAACTGTCATGTCCGTTACTTGCCTTTTTATATACAGCGACCTCAGCGCCATCTGTTGGCATTTCTGTGAAGTTAGATTCAAATTTTCCCGCTATCTGAATCTAACTTCACAGAAATGCCTGGTCAAAAGACATAAAATTTCTTCTGTAATGTTCTGAAATGAAAAAAAAAAACATTTTTATTTTTTTTTTACTAACAACCACAATATTTATTTTTTAAGTAAAAAATAACAACCTACAAAGATATATATATAATATATAAATCGGTATCTTATCAAACATATCAATGATAACATAAAATCAAGGGAATTATTTTATTTTGTTGTTTTCTCCATCGCAACAATTGTTTGTTTAAAACAATTTTATTTTTGTTCGGTTGTATAAAAAAATATCGGAATTTTTTTTTTTTTTATATCTCTTGCGTGTGTTATTTTAATGGAAAATCAAAAAAAAAATCAAAAGACAATCTCAAATAAGTGATAACAATTTTATTACAAGTCTTTCAATAAAATAGTTTTCTCATGCATCAGGCACAATAAAATATTCTCCCATCTTAGTATTTATTTATTTATGAAATATGATGATATCTCCAAATGAACTGATATGCGATATTTTTCTTTTTTTAATGGAGGAATTCATATTATTATTATGCATACGACAACATTAAATATAATAATAAATAAATTCGTTGTTAAGAAAAGCTTTAAAAATAAAAAAAAAGTGAAGAATGTTGTTGAGAAAACTTTCCAAAAAAAAAAATAAAATAAAAGATAAGTCAAGTGCAGGAGAAAACTTCACAAGAGGGACTCCGAACATTGGGGGGCGGAGATCAGCTACGGTCCTTTTTATGAAGTCTTCTCTTGTACTAACGAATCTTTGAAAAATTCTTCCTTTTTTTCCCTCTAGTGTCAGTTTATATAATCTTGTTGAATATATAAAGAAATTTTAAAGACTGAAATTAGCGTTCGACGCATGCGCATTAAGGAAAAGCATAAATAGCCTCTGATGCCCAAAAGAAAGTAAATAAAATAAATAATGAAACATTGAAAAAAACTCTAAATGATCGAATAGGAATAACGGTAAATAACAAATCTTGTAGAATTGGATCTACCTGCAAAACAATTCTCTCAAAAAATAAATCAAAATTCCCCAGAAAATCTTGGAAAGTCATGACTAAAACGTTCTAGACTTGGATCTACTCTCGGAGGATTCTCTTTAAAAAAAAATCTAACCCCCTTCCCCAACTGGAGCGCCAATGCACCATGAAATCGTAAACACAAGATGTAGTCACTGGGGAAGTGAAATCACCCCCTCTACCATAATTCTACCCTCCACCATTAATCACCCCCACCATCATTGCTCTCCCCCTCCACCATTAATCACCTTTCCACCATTAATCGCCCCCCTCCACCATTAATCACCCCATCCACCATTAATCGCCCCCTCCGCCATTAATCACCCCCTCCACCATTAATCATCCGCTTCACCATTAATCACTATTAATTAATATTTAAGGATCAGGAAATCTCAAATGAGCATCGCAGCTCATCGTTTTCAATTTTTATTTAAATGTAAAGTGCCAGAGCCAACGTTTCGGTCGCATATAGGACCATCATCAGGGCTAAAATATAACAGACAAAATTAAACATTGATCACAAATTCTTTCTAATTGCACCATTACATAATTTATTATAATATATAAAAAAACATTTACCCAAGCCATTGTCAATTTATTATTCCTCTTGGTCATATTGGCCAAAGAAATTATTAACAATGCAACAAATTCAATGACCAATAATCACTCCCTCCACCATTAATCACCCCTCCACCATTATTCACCCCATCTACCATTAATCACCCCCAACACCATTAATCACCCCACCACCATTACTCACCCCTCCACCATTACTCACCCGCTTTCATCAAAGTTCTTTTTCGGCATCGTAGGCCATTTAGGCCCACCGTTCAAATTTAGGGTTATAACTCCTCCCCTCGCCAAATTTTTCTAATATGTCCCCATTACAAGTGTGCCTACACGCAAACTGACACCAGTTTTTATTTTTAATGTCTCATGATATGCATTCGATGACTGTTATTTCTAAAATAAATTATTATATTTCAGTCGGATGCATAACAACAAAGTAACAAAATCACTGAGTAACAATATAACTATCTATCTATATATATATATATGTACAGAGAGAGAGAGAGAGAGATAAATAGTTTATTTTTTCTTAAGGAAGCACTTTAAAAACTGCGTCCATTATCTGCTTGTACTTTTTTTTTTATATGCTTAAAGAATTCTTTTTTTTTTTAATTCCGGAAGCCATGGGATTTTTTATTTATTTTTTTTTTTAACAGCAAAAATGTCTTCTAGTTTATTTTATTTATTTATTATTAGCAACTTGATATTTATTTATTTATTTATGTCTTTTTTTTCCTCTTAAATGTTAATTTATTTTAGAATAATGTGCTACAAAAATCTTTTTATTTATTTTAAAAATATTTTATATAAATTTTTTTTTTTCTATATATAAAAACAAAAAAAAAAGTTAAAAAAAAATCAAAAAAAAAAAATAAAAATAAAATGTGCTCTGCTTCTGCTTCTTCTTTATAAGGAAGACAAAATGATTGTTTTTTTTTTTTTGTTTTTTGTTGTTTTCTTTTGTTTTTTCAAAAATATTAACAATATTAGAGCCCCTAATTGAATTAATGAAAATTATAATTTCTAGGTAAAAGACTGTTAGTGTAATAAAATTTGACAGTCATGTTTGATATGTTTATATTGATGAAATAATCATTTGTTTTTTTTTTTTTTTTTTATTAAACAAACCCCGTTTTGGGTGTATAGGAACGTTATTTTATTTTATAAAGGGAAACGATGGTGACGGAGGTGAGTAATGGTGGAGGGGGTGAGTAATGGCGGTAGAGGGGGCAAGAAATACTGGAGGGGGTGAGTAATGGTGGTGGGGGCCAGAAATGGTGGAAGAGGGCGCGTAATGGTGAAGGGGGGGGGCAAGAAATGGTGGAGGTGAAGGGTAATGGTGGTGGAAGGGGAGAGTTGGACAACCTAAATCATAAATGAGAACAAATTTTTTCTACAAATTATAATATATCTATATAACACGATACTGTATTCTTGAGATTTGCTCAGGGGCCCACATCTTGTGGGTACGTGGATGGCAACCACGAGCTACCCGAGCTGGGACTGGCAGTCCTATTATTTACATGTCAGTCCCTTCTATATTTTCAACAGGCGTCAGACCGTGCAACGGGCCGGCCTGTTCTATTTCTTCCGGTCGCAAAAAACCCATTCCACCCATCCTTTTACCGCCGATCCCGCATCGCGGGAATAATAACGTAGGCCTAATTTCGACATTCGAATCGCTATTATTTTCAAATATTATTTTAAATGATTTTATATACAGTAAATTCCTAGAGCGTCTATGAAGAGAAAAAAAATTTTAATTATAAAACAATTTTAATTATTTATTTCATTTGAGGGATTTATTTGCATTATAATTAATTAACTTAAATTTTGTATAATTAAAGATAGAACCCAATGAAAAATTCTGTATTTTTGAGCCTCCCCATTTGGGGATTTCTGTATTTTTCCTGAACTCTCTATCACATCCTTTTTTCTATGCTCCCCATTTGGGGATTTCTGTATTATTCTTGAACCTCTATCATCTTTTTTCTGTTTTAGCCAAAGGCCAATACAAACTGTAAAAGTACAAATTTCAATTCGAAATTACGGGTATGTGGCCAAACAAACAGACAGACTGACACATATATAAAATTTTTTTAATTTTTGTTAATAAACAGAAACTACATGAACTTCCTTCAGCATGGATATAATTAAGTCTTAGATTCCCGATTTTCTTAAGTCTCACCAGGGCTGGATTTCTAAATAGGCTGCAGCCTAGAGCGGCAACAAATTCAGGGGGGGGGGCGATTGGGAATTTATTCAATTGTAAAAACGAAGTAGGGTTATTTGAAAAAGGGAACATTTTATTTTATAAAGGGGAACGATGGTGGAGGGGTGAGTAATGGTGGTGGAGGGGGAGAAGGGGAGGGGGTGAGTAATGGTGGTGGAGGGGGTGAGTAATGGTGGATGGGGGTGAGTAATGGTGGTGGAGGGGGTGAGTAATGGTGGAGGGGGTGAATAATGGTGGAGGGGGGGGGGGGGTGAGTAATGGGACTTAAGCCTATAGGCGGCATACTCTTAAATCCGAACCTGATGTCTCATAGGTCAGAGGAGGTTAAGGGAGGGACAAACAGAGATTGAATTTATAGGAATATAAAATTTCTTCGATTATAAAAATAAATTCTCGAGGGGGGAGAGGGGGGGGGGCCCTTGAATTTTTTTTTTTCGTTTTCAAGTCAAAATTTATTACACCAACAAAATCGATTACTTAACAACAGTCCGAATTTTTGTTTAAATTTTTTTTTTTTAGAACAATTATTTATCACATCGATATTTATAAAGATATATATATAGCATATGTATGTTAATTATTATTATTATTATTATTATTATTATTTACATGTTACTAGCGGATGCCTTATTTTAATACTTTTTAGATAATATTTTTTTTATTTTTTATTTTCAATCAATCAATCAATCATTACCCCAAGAGAAAAAAAAAATTATTATGTATCACAATCCAGTATGTATTTTTATTTATTTATTTATTTATTTTTTTTTTTTATTAAAAAAATTATTTTTTTTTTGGAAATCTAAACTAATAAATTTTTCTAAATTTTTTGGTGTTATTTATTTATAATATCTTCACCAACAACTTCTTCTTTGTATATATATAAAATGTATTTTTTTTTTTCGGGGAAAAAAACCTCTTATATACTAAAATAAATAAATAATTTTGGAATAAAAATTACGTCCCATAAGTATAGAATAATATTATTATTATTATTATCATGCGTTCTCTTTTTTTTTTTATTACGTATGATTTAAAGACTAGTATAACACTGTACACAAGAATTCCATCAAAATATAACTTTCAAAAGACTAGGAATTTTTTTCTTTTTTTCTTCATTTAGGCCCGACACGTATTTTTTTTGTCGCCATCTACCGATCTTTTTTTTTTATCAGACAGCGATGAGTTTCTTTTTTTTTTACCCTGATTTCAGTGATTAGTTAGTTTTTGTTAGGCGATTGTTTAGTGATCAATATCCTTATTAATAAAATACTTTTCATGTACAAATCCCGGCCCTGAGGCAGTGTGAGTGTAAAAGAAAGAGCAAAATGAAAGGAATTTTTGTTTAGGCCTAGTTGAAATTATCATAGTGATATGTTTTTTGTTTGTTAAATAAATAAATTTTAGATATGATCTGATGCTGAAGATGGGTGACGTTTAGACTCCGAAACTTTGTTAAGGACACCGGCTATCCTTGTTAATGAATTGATTGAGGCTCTTTCGAATTTTCTACTTATAAAAGTCTTCATCCCAGAATCAGTGGCGTACCGAGGGGGGGGCGGTCCGCCCCAGGCCCCGAGCCGACATAGGCCCCATATATTAACAAAAAAAAAAAAAAAAAAATTTCATGAAAATTTCCCTTTGAGAGGCCCCGGGGCCCTTGCGGCAGGGCCGGATCTAGGGGGCGGGAAAAAATGAAAAAATTTTGATTTCGCGCAAGAGTAAATGTTCCGCGGGCGGCAAAAATTTCGGTTCCGCGGGCGGCAAAATTTAAAAAAGGTAAAATATTTTTCCGATGGGGAAAAATTGATTCGGCGTAAAAAAAAATTTTCCAGAAAATTTTGAGCGGCAAAAATTTTGCGTCTCTAAAAAAAAAGGTAAAATATTTTTCCGGACGGGGCACCCTCTTCCCCCGCTGCCCTTGCCCCTCAATAAAAAAAAAAAAAAAAAAAAAAAAAAAAAAAAAGGGGTAACAAAATTAAAATTATTTACGCACGTAAATAAAATAATACTTTACAAACTTTCGTGAGTGCCTCATATTTAGACCCCCTTTTTTGGTAGTTCATAGTCTAAAATTCCCCCATTTTACTATTAATTTTTCTAAAATTTTTCGGAAGAGGGCCTCCACAAACACCCCCCCCCCCCCCCTAAAATCCTGTATTTAGCGTTCCCACACTGAAAATTTTGCCACTACACCACTGAATGTTTTCTGTTCGTAGTATGCGGGATTAAATTATCCTCCTATCCTTGAATGTGGCGCTGTCTCTCCTTCATTCCTACATAAAAAATTTCGACCCCCCTCCCCTTTTATTACGGCTCTCTGTAATTTCAAAATCAATAGCCATAAAAAAAAAATATTTGTCTTCAAAACTACACCTAAAAATTTCTAATTTTTTTTTTAAGGTCTTTTTCGGCATCTAAAGCCATTTAGACCACATCCCTATTTATTTAATGAATCAAATGAATCAAATGAAATAAATGTTTGCCCCCCGGGGGGGGGGTGGGGGGGGGGGCCCCCCCCCCTCCCCCCCCTCCCCTGGGGCGGGGCCCGGGCGGGGGCTGTGTTTATTTTTTCTTTTTTTCAGAAGGAGGCAATATGAATAAAACCTCAACCCCCTAAAAATATATTTATTACTTTATTGTCGACGTTTTCTTTTATGGTTTGGGTGGGCGGGAGGGGGGGGGGGGGGGGGGGGGGGGGGGGGGGGGGGGGGGAGGGGGAAAAGAGAAAAAAAAAAAAAAAATAAATGTTTTCTCGCTTGGGACGGGAAGCGAACCACAGAGTGTCTTCTCTCTGAGCCACGGGTCAAGGGCTCGTTTTTATTAATACAGTTCTGCATTAAAAAATAAGAAATTATATATAATATTCAAGATCCCGTATGTGAGCCGCGAAACGGAAATTTATATAATTAAATATTTTTACTTATACACTTGTTTGGTAATATTTTCCTTTTGTTTTTGTATTGCTTTTAATATTGTATTGTTAGTGTTTTTATTTTGTTTTAATATTGTATTGTTAGTTGTTTTTCTTTTGAAGTTACCGTATTTTTGGATATTTATATATTTGTATGTCTTATTGTGGAACTACACCTACCTTAAAAAAAAAAAAAAAAAAAAAATTTCCCTTTGAGAGTGCGCCCTGTATTTTTGGATATTTATGATATTTTGTAAATGTACTTATTGTGTATTGAGGAAAGGGACCTAGCGAGACCTACCCCCCAAAAAAAAAAAATATTTTTTAATTCATATAGCCCGAGAAGAGTGAGGGTGTGCCGCCGGGAGTCGAACCACGGATCCTACAATTTGTACTCGGAGTGCCCTAACCACGTACACCACAGCACCAGCGGCGTAACTAGCCTTTGAGGGCCGAGGGGGCGAAGCTCACCTGGGGGCGCCGTTTTTCATTCGACCTTTTTTTTTTAATTTTTCTCCAGATTTGTAAAATAAAATGATTTTATAATGAAATTTCAAAAAAAAAATATCCGGAGATTTTGGGGAAAAGCCGAAAAATAATAATTATTACCTGGAGATCTTTTACCTCCTGAATGCATGCGGGGTTCCCCCCCCTCTAATCTAATTTGTAAATAAATTGTGCGTTATCAATTATCAAAAATATTTATACTTCTATAAAATAAAATCATCATCACTTTGATATGTGAAATTTAAAAAAAAAAATATATTTCTTAAAAAATTCCTTTCAAATTTGCAATTTCTTAAAAAAAAATTATAATAAAAAATTAAATATCAAAAAAAAAAAGTACTTCGATGTTTTTTTTTTTTTTTTACTCGCACGCTCTTAGAATCATTTTTAATCTAAAAATTATATTCATATAAAATTTGTACTATCTATTATTTATTATTATTTATAGATGTAGAGAAATTTTTTTTTTTCAAGTTTTTGCATTGATTTTGTTTGTTTAATAACAAGTGTGTGTGTGTTGAATAGATCAAAGAAAAACTTTTCTCTTTTTTTCCTCTACATCTGATGATTGTCTCTAAAAATTATGATAGAGAAAGAAATGTTAAAAAGCCCTGAGAAAAGAATGTTTTTTTTTTTTTATAACATTCTAGAATAAATAAAATGAATAATTATTGCTCTAGTTTTGTTTCTCACTCTATCTTAAGCCGCTTTTATACCGATTTTGAGGACAATTGCTCAAATAACTAGTCAAGGGAGAGAGAATTTCGGGAAGAAACATTTATGCTGAGGATAAAACTGATGAAATTTTTATTGTGAGTGCTGCCCTTTCAGCTACTGATGCCGAATTTATGGCACTATCATTGGATACGACATTTGTTAAAGAATTTACCCACTTATTTCTATTAATGATTTCAGATGTAAAAGTTGTGTTTGTGTTATTTAATGAAGGATGTGTAGAGGCAGAGGCAGCCCCCTTTTCATTTTCATTGTAGGCCTATGACTAATTTTAATTTGTAGTAAAGTGTAAATAATAAAGCAGTTTTATTATTTTAAACAATTTTATTACCGCATGCCTACACTGTAAAAAAAAAAATATGAATTTTCAATCATTTTTCATATACTTCGGTGATTTAATATTAATATACCCAGGATATGAAATAAAATTAATATAAAAGTTTATGAACAAATTACCAACTTTTAAACTTATCTTTTTCTTTGGTGTGCCGCCAAATTTTGAAATCGTTAAAAGTGTACCGCGACAAGTTGAGAATCACTGGTCTAAACGTTCTCAAATAACTCGACTACCTCAAGGAATTTTTATTAATATTATTTTATAATTATTTTAAGGAAACTTGAAATTATTCTTTTAAAATTTATTTCACAAATCTAAATTTATTAAATTCTGGTTTGAAATTCGCGCTCTAAACTATTTAAATATTTATGAAGTATTTTAAAATCATACTAATTAAATAATTTTTATAAAATAATTCAACTAAATAGCTGTAAAAATTAAAATTAAAATTAACAATTTTTACCAAAATAATTAATTTTAAAATATACAAGAAATTTGTTAGGTTGGCAACAAATTGAACTTTCTCATATATATTCATAAACAGTTTATGAAACAGACTTCCTCTACTTGTATATGAAGTTTTCTTGAAAATTTTTTACAGTGTATATTAAAACAACCAAAGCATTTGAACCATCTAAATTTGTATAGCAGGTGAATTTCTGTAAAATGCTTAAATTTCTACTAGAGGTAAGAGTAAACGGATAAAAATGCTTTATCCGTTTACTCTAGTAGAAATTCAAGCATTTTACAGAAATTCACCTGCTATACCAATTTACATGGTTCAAATTGATTCAAATTCATAGATTCTGTTATCTGCATCTGCATTTACGTTCAAAACAAAAAAAATTGTGCCCCTTGAGTAAAGGGTAGTCCACCCCATGTAGATTTTTCTTTAAATAAATTTAGTTTTTATAAATGTCATATTTTTAATGATTTTTTTACAAAAGCGTAACTTTATATTTCATAGATTATAATTTTTTTCAAACTTTGACAAGAAATAATTTCTACCCCTTTAGATAAAATATGGAAATATTGAAGGACATAGAAGAATACGTATATTTAACTTTAAATTTGTAAAGATCAGCCCAAAAAAATGAAAGTTAGCCGCATATTTGCCAATTTGACCAACTGAGCTGTGAATCTTCCATCTTCTTGCAAGGGCTTCGGAATCGGCTCACACCCCACCCGCTTTGTCCTATATATCTTTTTTTAGTTGAGGGATGTTTAAGGAAGGGAGAGGTGGGTCTGTCAGCTAGGAATATGTAGAAAATCAGTGAAAAATTGATCATTTTTAATGATTTTTTTGCATTTTAAGGGATTCAAAATCCTCCCCCACATCCCCCCCTTGGATCCAAATGTTAATGTTTTTTAACTTTTCACTTCTCTAGACCTTCTGAAGAGAAATGTTAAGGCTAAAATATTCCTTTTCATCACTCCAAATTTGATTCATGGCCCTATAATTAACGAAAAGGGGTGGAAATAAATTGGGGGCTCCCTCCGAAAACGGTACGGGTGGGGGAAAACGGAGGTCATATTTGGATTCAAGAGGTCATTTTAACTAAGAATCTGAAGGGATTATCTCGGGGCAGGGAAAAAAGTTTCATTTTGCCGGCACAGTGTTATATTCCAAAGATATATAAATTCTAGA
>JAKCPI010019592.1:0-20429 GCA_023213315.1 Euborellia annulipes
TTTTTACATATTGTATTTTTATTGTTTTTCTTTTGAAGTTACGCTGTATTTTTGGATATTTATATATTTTGTAAATGTACTTATTGTGTGGCAAGCCTAGCAGCCTACCTTAATAAAAAAAAAAAAAAAAAAAAAAAAAAAAAATGTTTTTTAATTCATATACCCGAGAAGAGTGAGGGTGTGCCGCCGGAGTCGAACCACGGATCCTACAATTTGTACTCGGAGTGCCCCTAACCACGTACACCACAGCACCAGCGGCGTAACTAGCCTTTGAGGGCCGAGGGGGCGAAGCTCACCTGGGGGGCGCCGTTTTTCATTCGACCTTTTTTTTTTTTAATTTTTCTCCAGATTTGTAAAATAAAATGATTTTATAATGAAATTTCAAAAAAAAATATCTGGAGATTTTTGGGGAAAAGCCGAAAAATAATAATTATTACCTGGAGATCTTTTACCTCCTGAATGCATGCGGGGTTCCCCCTCTAATCTAATTTGTAAATAAATTGTGCGTTATCAATTATCAAAAATATTTATACTTCTATAAAATAAAATCATCATCACTTTGATATGTGAAATATAAAAAAAAATATATTTCTTAAAAAATTCCTTTCAAATTTGCAATTTCTTAAAAAAAATTATAATAAAAAATTAAATATCAAAAAAAAAAGTACTTCGATGTTTTTTTTTTTTTTTTACTCGCACGCTCTTAGAATCATTTTTAATCTAAAAATTATATTCATATAAAATTTGTACTATCTATTATTTATTATTATTTATAGATGTAGAGAAATTTTTTTTTTTCAAGTTTTTGCATTGATTTTGTTTGTTTAATAACAAGGTGTGTGTTGAATAGATCAAAGAAAAACTTTTCTTTTTTTTTCCTCTACATCTGATGATTGTCTCTAAAAATTATGATAGAGAAAGAAATGTTAAAAAAGCCCTGAGAAAAGAATGTTTTTTTTTTTTTATAACATTCTAGAATAAATAAAATGAATAATTATTGCTCTAGTTTTGTTTCTCACTCTATCTTAAGCCGCTTTTATACCGATTTTGAGGACAATTGCTCAAATAACTAGTCAAGGGAGAGAGAATTTCGGGAAGAAACATTTATGCTGAGGATAAAACTGATGAAATTTTTATTGTGAGTGCTGCCCTTTCAGCTACTGATGCCGAATTTATGGCACTATCATTGGATACGACATTTGTTAAAGAATTTACCCACTTATTTCTATTAATGATTTCAGATGTAAAAGTTGTGTTTGTGTTATTTAATGAAGGATGTGTAGAGGCAGAGGCAGCCCCCTTTTCATTTTCATTGTAAGCCTATGACTAATTTTAATTTGTAGTAAAGTGTAAATAATAAAGCAGTTTTATTATTTTAAACAATTTTATTACCGCATGCCTACACTGTAAAAAAAATATGAATTTTCAATCATTTTTCATATACTTCGGTGATTTAATATTAATATACCCAGGATATGAAATAAAATTAATATAAAAGTTTATTAACAAATTACCAACTTTTAAACTTATCTTTTTCTTTGTGTGCCACCAAATTTTGAAATCGTAAAAAGTGTACCGCGACAAGTTGAGAATCACTGGTCTAAACGTTCTCAAATAACTCGACTACCTCAAGGAATTTTTATTAATATTATTTTATAATTATTTTAAGGAAACTTGAAATTATTCTTTTAAAATTTATTTCACAAATCTAAATTTATTAAATTCTGGTTTGAAATTCGCGCTCTAAACTATTTAAATATTTATGAAGTATATTAAAACCATAATAATTCAATAATTTTTATAAAGTAATTCAACTAAATAGCTGTAAAAATTAAAATTAACAATTTTTACCAAAATAATTAATTTTAAAATATACAAGAAATTTGTTAGGTTGGCAACAAATTGAACTTTCTCATATATATTCATAAACAGTTTATGAAACAGAGTTCCTATACTTGTATATGAAGTTTTCTTGAAAATTTTTTACAGTGTATATTAAAACAACCAAAGCATTTGAACCATGTAAATTTCTATAGCAGGTGAATTTCTGTAAAATGCTTAAATTTCTACTAGAGGTAAGAGTAAACGGATAAAAATGCTTTATCCGTTTACTCTAGTAGAAATTCAAGCATTTTACAGAAATTTACCTCCTATACCTATTTACATGGTTCAAATTGATTCAAATTCATAGATTCTGTTATCTGCATCTGCATTTACGTTCAAAACAAAAAAAATTGTGCCCCTTGAGTAAAGGGTAGTCTACCCCATGTAGATTTTTCTTTAAATAAATTTAGTTTTTATAAATGCCATATTTTTCCTGATTTATTTACAAAAGCGTAACTTTATATTTCATAAATTATAATTTTTTTCAAACTTGGACAAGAAATAATTTCTACCCCTTTAGATATAATATAGAAATATTGAAGGACATAGAAGAATTCGTATATTTAACTTTAAATTTGTGGGGATCAGCCCAAAAAAATGAAAGTTGGCCGCGTATTTGCCAATTTGACCAACTGAGCTGTGAATCTTCCATCTACTTGCAAGGGCTTCGGAATCGCTCACACCCCACCCGCTTTGTTCTATATATTTTTTTTTGTTGAGGGATGTTTAAGGGAGGGTGAGGTGGGTCTGTCAGCTGGAATATGTAGAAAATCAGTGAAAAAATCAGAAAAAATCGATCATTTTTAATGATTTTTTTGCATTTTAAGGGACAAAATCCTCCCCCCTTGGATCCTAATGTTAATGTTTTTTAACTTTTCACTTCTCTAGACCTTCTGATGAAATGTTAAGGCTAAAATATTCCTTTTCATCACTCCAAATTTTAATCATATCCCTATAATTAACGAAAAGGGGTGGAAATAAGTAAGGAGCTCCCCCGAAAACGGTACGTGGTGGGAGAAAACAAAGGTCATATTTGGATTCAGGAGGTCATTTTACTTAAGAATCTGAAGGAATTTTCTCAGGGCCGGAAAATAAGTTTCACTTTGCCGGCACAGTGTTATATTCCAAAGATATATAAATTCTAGAACGTTTTGTAGTGTTTCTACCTTTGCGTCATTAATTTGTAGCTACGCCACTGCAGATGGATATACCGTATTGTCATTTTCTGTATAAAAGCGGCTTTTCAAAAAAAAAAAAATATTTTATGCTAATGATGATGAAGATGATGTTGGTGATGAGTGTGTGGAGTCTAAGAGCGTGCGGCCTGGAGGCCCGTGCTGCGTATAGTGGCAACTGAGAATGCCGCGCCCGTGGTGTCAACTCTTGTTTTAATTTTTTTTTTTTTTTTTTATTTAGAAGAGCAGGAAAGACACCCGGGTGCGGCGCGAATCGCCCTTGGCCCTTCGGGCCATCCCGAACTGTCAGATGCCGGGGTCGGAGCCGGCGGCCCCGCCGCCCTTGGCTCCATCTGCACCGGCCCCGGCCCCGGAGCCATCGTCCTCTCGGTACGGGGACCCAAGGCGCCGCGGGAAGATAGGCCGCGCAAGTCCAGGTTGTACTGAAAGCAAAAACAAAAAAATCAAATTACTTGCTAAATACAAACAATGATATCCGGTTGCTTCACTTTTATCCCTTGGTTTCGTGTCTTTTCACTTATAATTAAGCTAATTAAGTTGAGAGTTCGGTATAAGGGGTGAAATTAGCAACACAAGCGTTTTTTTGTGAAAAAATTAATTAGCTTGATAAATAATGCCTTTATTAAGTTGCTAACTTCACAATATGATTATTTGTGGAAAAAGATATTTTACTTTCTCTTACCTCTATATATGTTAATATATATAGAGAGAGAAAGTATTGCGATCATGTCAAAAATTCGATGTCGAGATTTTGATGGATATACATGTTTTGAGGTCCCCTGAGTCCAAAAAAAGTGGGTCCCGCAAATTGGTCTGTGTGTGTGTGTGTGTGTGTGTGTGTGTGTGTGTGTGTGTGTGTCTGTATGTGTGGACAGATTTTTAGCATGAAGGAGTTGAGCTAGCGGATTGAAATTTTATATTTAACTTAGGTACCTTTGAAGAATCTCAAAATAAGCTTTTGAACAAAATCGGCCAAAAAGTACTAGTACTTTACTGATGTACTTTTTCAGTTTTTTTCGATTTTCTCAAAATTCCCTCCAAGGATTTTTTTTAAAATTTAAAAATCAATTATTTTTTAGATGCTCTTTAAAATGTATATTCTCATTTTGCCGTTGAAACCTTCTGGAGACCACTTTACTCTTGTTCTTTTAGCATGAAGGAATTGAGCTACCGGATTGAAATTTTATATTTAACTTAGGTACCTTCCCACACGCTCAAAATAAGCTTTTGAACAAAATCGGCCAAAAAGTACTAGTACTTTACTGATGTACTTTTTCAGTTTTTTTCGATTTTCTCAAAATTCCCTCCAAGGATTTTTTTTAAAATTCAAAAATCAATTATTTTTTAGATGCTCTTTAAAATGTATATTCTCATTTTGCCGTTGAAATCTTCTGGAGACCACTTTACTCTTGTTCTTCATAGGAAAGATAGAAATGGTTGCCATGGTAACGGAATTTAAATCTTTTTCTTTTTATTAGATTAAAAATCAATTATTATTTAAATTCCCATTTATTTGTGTCTTTAATTGCTTAGGAGAAAACATATATATCTCTCTCTCTCTCACTTGCAAACATTATCGCCTGTCTCTCCGCCTTCTCTCATAGGCCTAATGTTAATTTCCTATAGGGATTTGTATGTTAATTTCTATTCAAAAGGGGGTCCCCTTTGAAACTTTTTAGGCATTTAAAATTTTTTTTTCCAATTCTTATGAAATTTTGTATTTATTTACGATTCTCTATTGTGTATAAAATGTCCAAATATGAGATTAAAATTTTTTAAAAATAACCATAGTTTATTTCAAGCAGTCAACATTTAAAATCCAAGTTTGAAACTAAGGTGCTATCGGAAACTAAATATATCTCGACACAAAAAATCTGGTGTGACCAGCACAGTGCGCAACTTTCTCTTACCGAAGGGTAAGAGAAAGTTGTGTGCTGTGCGCCAGTCACACCAGATTTTTTTGAACTCGAAGGTTAAGTGTGTTCTTGGTCACTACATCAATGATTTTATATCGGTTGGATAAGTTCACTAGTTGACTAGAAATGAAGCAACCGGACCTAAATTAAACTGATCAATACAGTGGTGATTATTTTTTAACGAAATATCTGTGCATTTTCAATATTGCAGGAATATTGCAAATCTTCCAAAATATTGGCAATATTACTGCAATATTTCAAGCTGTCTGGGTAGTGTACACCCTTTAATTTCCTGTAAAAATTAGTGATAGTTGCAGATGGTAGAGCGCTATCCCCAAATACTTCTCTAATCGGACCCTGTTACGCATTAGTGTGTCAAGCACCAGCTACCGAGTTTTGAGAAAATCAACAATAAAGTTATATTGTTTTCATTGGATTATAGGCTATATAATTTTTTTTTTTTTTGTCAATTGTGCAAGTAACATTAAATATAATTTTTTTTAGGACATATTTCAAATTCATATTTCATATTTCAAAAAATACTATTAATTTTTTTTGCCGCTTGACACACTAATGCATAACAGGGTCCAATTATGTTAAGAAAAAAATTTCTTCAATTAAATCTGATGTCCGAAACGTCTCAGGGAATAGAGAACTAGATTTTTATTTGTCTGCGTAGTGCTCTACCATTCCTTCAACTCTACCTTAATTATTATAATTAAAATTAGCAGCATTGATTAGTTGATGCAAAACACCATCTTTTTTTATTCATAACTTTGTTAATTATTTAAACAGGCTTTTCATTCTTTTTAAAATTAGAAAAAGTTATAGAATATGTTTTAACGCATTCAAAAATCTTATTATGGGCGTCTAAAATTAAAATTTCGATCTTTTAACCGCTTGAGGCATCTCTGATTAGGCAGAAACTTTATATTTACATGCATGGGCGTATCCAGGGGCAAGAGGGCAGCTGCCCCTCTCCGCCCTTATAACTTAAAATAAAATAAAAAAAAAAAAAAAATACAAATAAAAAATTGAAAAATTCATGTCATTTCTGAGAAGATAAAAACTACTAGTGACGTCATCCCTTATCACCAGTTAGGTTGTGGCATTTAATAAAATACATGATATGAGCACAGGCGCAACCAGGGGGGAGGTTTAGGTTTATAACCCCCCCCCCCAAGAGAGAAAAATCTCAAATTGGTGGATATTATATTATATATAATAATTAATTTCAGGAGGGGTGCTGAATGTATGAGTAGTGAAGTTATGGAAGGCAGCCAAAAGCAATAAAGAAAAAATATATTTATCTTTAGCTTTATTTCAAACGTTTGCCGACGTTGCGGCCGATATTCCGTCCTTCATCCGGACAAAATGCTGTTTGCCTCGAGCTCATAGAGACTCCCCAAGCAGCATTTTCCATAAGAATTACTAGCATAAAGTTTTTTTTACTTTTGGAGAGGAAAAATGTAGTTAATTAAACTTATTTATGGAACTTTTTAGTAATAATTCCCTTTAAAGTAAATAGCACAGGAAAAATAACGTTATTTTTACTACCAAATTAAACTTCAAAGTTGTCTACCTAATGGTAATATTCATAGGTAAATATTTGGTGAAATTTACTCAAAGAATTTACTTATAAGTCTTTTTTACTCAAAAGTAAAAATGTTAGTAGCGCTACCGTGGCAAATATTACTTTAAAATAAAAATTACTTTCAAGTAATAAAATCAAGTAGCAGCCACCACTTTGTTACGGTAAAAGTGATAAAATTTCGACGTAATTTCTGAAGTTATTTTCCCATAAAAAAAAACCCTTTAATATAACCTATAAGTAAGTCTCACCTAAAATAACTTATAAAAATAACTAAAAGGTAATATTTGTCACCTGTAGAGTAAAAATGTCTCTTCAGTATTATTTTTAAAGAATTCTTACTATAAAAATAGTCAAAATGACTTAAAAGTGAAAAATCTGGTGTGACTGGCGCACAGCACACAACTTTCTCTTACCTTCGGTAATCGAAAGTTGTGAACTGTGCTTGTCACACCAGATTTTTTGTGTCGACATGTATTTAGTTCCCGGCAGTAGGGAACATATGAATTCAGATGTAAAATTTATAAGTATGGGAAAATATTTATATTTTGTTACCATGGCAACCATTTCTCCTATCTTCCCTATGAAGCACAAGAGTAAAGTGTGCTTCAAACAATTTTGAGGGCACAACGAGAATATAAATTTGAAAGAGCATCTAAAAAATAATTGATTTTTGAATTTTAATCAAAATCGTTAGAGCGAATTTTGAGAAAATCGAAAAAAACTGAAAAAGTACATCAGTAAAGTACTAGTACTCTTTGGCCGATTTTGATTAAAAGCTTATTTTTCCGGTCCCGGGGGGTGTTTAACTTAAATATAAAATTTTAACCTCGTAGCTCAATTCCTTCATGCTTAAAATTGAACACAGACACACACACACACACACACACACACACACACACACAGACCATGTCGCAAAAACCATTTTTTGGATTCAGGGGACCTCAAAACGTGAAGATCCATCAAAATCTCGACATCGAATTTTTGACATGAACCCAATACTTTCTCTCTATATATATATTACATATATACATAGGTAAGAGAAAGTAAAAAATCAGATGAAGGCCGGAATATCGGCCGAAACGTCGACAAGCGTTTAAAATAAAGCTTTACATAAATATATTTTTTCTTTATTGCTTTTGGCTGCTTTCCATATCCTCACTACTTATATTATGTACGATATTTATTACAAATAGAAAAGAAAAAATAAGAGTAAGTCTATATAACTTTTTGCCTGGAAAATATTTCGTACGAAATTTTATTCAAAGTTTTTGACGTCCTCGAGATCAAAAACTTGGATAAGCATTCTAGAGTACCCCCAAATGACCTGTAAAAATTTCATTTACTTTGGGTTAGGGCTCCCCCCTACTAACAATGTTTGTTTTTATATAATGTTTTTCTAGACTATATTTTTGATACTGTTTTTTGTAAACGATATACTGTTTTGTAATTGGTTTTTATTGTACTTATATTGTTGTATTATTGTATTTAAATTGTTTTGGTTATACAAATTTTGTAAAAATATATTTTGTAACGACTTTTTAGCTCAATGGCGGTACGCCAAAGGGGCAGAATAAATAAAAAAAAGGGCTCTCCCCCCATGAGCAAATCCTGGTTGCGCCACTGGATACGTGAAAAGTTGTCCCCCCCCCTTTTTTTCGTTTTGAGCTGTATATGCCCATGTTTCCATGTATTTGAATATTTCTAATGGGCTAGCTCTATAAAAAAATTGTGGAAACTTTAGAGTAATGACATCAAGGGCGGATACAAGGAGGGATAAAGTGGGTAATTACCCCCGAGATTTGAAAAAAAAAAATTTATTTTGAATGTAAAATTTTAAAAATTAATACTTCAAAATTTGATTTGTATTTATATTCTGGCAAACAAGTACAGAATGCGCCTTTAAATTACCGAAATTAAGAAAAAAATGTGTGCTGTGCGACAGTCACTCCAGATTACCCCCCTCCCCGAGAAACACCTCTGGATCCGCTCTTGAATGGCATTTAATGTTCAGGCTCCTAGAATCAAGTGTCGAATCCATATTATTAGTCAGAAGAGATAAAGCAGCTCGGTTGTTAGGGCAAAATAGAAATCAAGCACATGGAATTGCATCTCTATATATTAGAAAATCATACATGTATTTGAAGAAAACGTTTCATCACGAGAGATAAACGTTGCTACTGGATGCTAGAGAGTTCCAGCGTGGAAATACGAAGTGTCTTTGGGGCCAGCATGATACATAAGCCGGTGGCACGACAAAATGATTTAAAGAAAACTAATAAGAAAAAAAATAAACAGAACAAAATAAATAATAAAAGGTGGGAAGGACAGAGAATTTTACTCTATGGTCAATCATATCTAACGAAATACTTCCATTTCATTCAGTGTATCCATGAAGGTCTTTTTCGGCAACAGAGACCATTTATCTCTATTTATTTCAATTGGATTGGATGCGAACCCGCGACTCTTGGAATAAAAGGCCAGCTATCCACTGCACCAAGGCCCGAGGGCCAATAAAACTTTTAATTTTCATCAACATCTGGGTCTGGCAATGGGAATAGTAATAAGCGTTGGGGTTAAGCAATGTCAAGCGCGGCGGAACCTCGGGTTGGTAACCCCGACAACAAATAATAAAATTTACATTAATTTCCATATGGCTTCAGTAGCCGAGAGGGAGATAATAAAAAAAAAACATCTTCACTTACTGCAAAAGTGAGGGTACACAAAAATTGCATTCAAAGAATACAATTAAAAATGGTCTACTCTTTTACTTTTATTTTTTCCTTTCGGCTACTGAGGCCATTTGAAATTTTCAACTTTTGATATAATTTATTGATAATATACCGTTAGCTTCGGGGGACGTTTCAAAATAAGATTTTAATTTCATCAGGAAAAGTTAATTTAAATTCCTAACGTTTTGATCGTAAATTCTACTTTATTCAGGCAATTTTTGCAAGCCAATTAATTAAACTGAGAAATTCCGTAAATTAAAATAATTTTTTAACTACGATTAGAATTTTTCGCTGGATTATATACATGGGCGTAGCCAGGGGGGAGGCAGGGGGGCCATCGCCCCCCCCCCCCTGGCTTATCTTAAAAATTAAAAAAAAAATATATATATTTTTCCCATTGGGAATTTTTTTTAACGCCCCAATCCCCTACATTAATTTAATTTTTTTTTTATTTAAATAAATAATTAATAATCTATGTATATATTAATAGCAAACCCCCCCCCCCCTCTGGCCCTAACGAGGGGTTGCCCCCCCCCTAACAAGATTTCTGGCTACGCCTAAAATCCAGCATTGAATGGACGAAAAAATGTGGTTATAAAATGCTTACTAAATAATTGTCGCAAATGAGATGGAGAACATTATAATGTATACACAACAACAAAAATTATTCACAAAACTTATGTTGTGCACAGGCGTGGATTAATGTAATTTTGTCGGGGGGGGGGCTTTTTTTTTATTTTTTTTTATTCAAGGACTTTGTCGGCATCTATGGCCATTTAGACCCCTTTCCTATTTTTATTTAAATTGATTGGTAACAAATTCAATTGAAATTAAAGAGCGGAAATCATAATTTCTTTAGATTAATAGTTTTTATAATTGTTTGAATTTCTTCTTTATAACCACAATTTGTATATAAGTGCTGACTGTAGAGTATCTTTCCATCACTAAAATGCAACCTATTCTGAAAATATTAGCCTTCAGAAAACTCTTGCCCATTTTTGTCGCCAGCTCATGGACTATAATTATGATTAGCCATAGAGATATGAATGATTTTTTGTTTAATCACTGACTTTTGAAAGGAACTGGAATATTTTTTTGACTCTTCCTCATCAGCTGCCGCAAGGAAGAGCGAGAAGTGGATCTGAATTGAGCCAGTGTTCTCGAATATAAAGCAAAATAAGATTTAAGTACCTTGGTGGCGCACGTGAAGCAAGTGGCGACCACTTTGCTGATCACATCCATCAGGCTTTTCGTTTCATGTATAACATTGTCCACTTTTGTAAACGTGGCTGCTTTACCCACCGTTGGATTTTTCACAGTGAATTGCAATTGTTGTACGTGTGTTGGAACTTTATCTAAATTTTCTAGTAACTCTTTTTTCGGTGATCCACCCGGCACCTGCAATTACAACAAAATTCATTCAGCTCCACCATTAATCTGATTATTATTCACTTGCTCATACATTGTTAAAAATTTTCAAGCAAACTTCATATACAAGTATAGGAACTCTGTTTCATAAACTGTTTATGAATAGTATATGAGAAAGTTCAATTTGTTGCCAACCTAACAAATTTCTTGTATATTTTAAAATTAATTATTTTGGTAAAAATTGTTAATTTTAATTTCTATAGCTATTTAGTTGAATTAATTTATAAAAAGTATTGAATTAGTATGATTTTAATATACTTCATAAATATTTAAATAGTTTAGAGCGCGAATTTCAAACCAGAATTTAATAAATTTAGATTTGTGAAATAAATTTTAAAAGAATATTTTCAAGTTTCCTTAAAATAATTATAAAAAATATTAATAAAAATTCCTTGAGGTAGTCGAGTTATTTGAGAACGTTTAGACCAGTGATTCTTAACTTGTCGCGGTACACTTTTAACGATTTCAAAATTTGGCGGCACACCAAAGAAAAAGATAAGTTTAAAAGTTGGTAATTTGTTCATAAACTTTTATATTAATTTTATTTCATATCCTGGGTATATTAAAAATTAAACCACGAAAGTATATGAAAAAAAATTTGATAAACCATATTTTTTTTTACAATGTACCTGATATGAAAAGAGCCGGACGACTTTATAAAGTCGATTGGCCTCTTCGGCGAAGTATTCCGCTTGTGTAAATAGATCTTGCGTTGTTTTGAGTGCCCCTTCACCTCTTGTGAATTGATACATGCTAAAGGCCATCGAGGACATGTTCTTTGCTCGTTTCACGATGTCGTTGTTATGATCTAAAGCCGCACCGCCGGCGCCCTCTTGCCATTTGTCCGTTTCTGCGTCCATCTCTGACGTCAGCATCTTCATCTCCAGGCCAGCTTTGGCGATTTTCGCTTGCTCCTATTTGTGTGCGGGAAATTAACATTCAATTAATTGTGATGGCAAATCAAAGGGCGTTTAAATTTGTTTTTATATAATAATTTCTAAATTACTCAAAAGATACAGAAGATAATCATCTATAAGAGAGATTTTTAGAAAATTTACTTTCACTACGAATGTGTGAATTTTTTATTTTATCAAAGATTCTATTATTAAGATAAGAAAATTTCAAAGCGTCTATCTAATTTATCAAAGACGAGCAAAAGTTTGATTTTTTTTCTTTAAGAAAATATTCTAGAAAGAATTTAAAGTGTTTTTTTTTTTTTTTTAGAAAAAAAGGGAAAAAATTCTGGATAAGTTTTTTCAAAAGGCTTTTACCCAAGATCTTTTAATTAACGATGCTTTAAATTTACTAGATCTTTAAATTAAAGGTTAGTTTAACTTTACTTTTTAAAAATATATTGTAAAATACGTACAGGCAGCTTTCCAGAGGAATTAATTCATTTATCTTTTCAATCAATCACTCGTATTATTAATAAAAATTTAAAGAATTATCCCGATCGTTTTCAATTAAAGATCAATCAATCAATTGGAGAATAAATTCAAATTATTAATTAGTTATTCATTATTAAAATTTTCTTCTATAATGTAAACAAAAAAAATTTTTTTTTAATAAATCAAATTATTATTTTGAATAATTTAATAATATTTAATAATTAGAAATTTAATAATGATATTTTAATAATAGATAATTTATTTATAAAAGTTGAAAAAAAAAACATTTGTAATGTATTGTAATAATAATTAACCTCTTCATTCTTCTTTTTTAATTTATAATAATTTATTGTTTTTTTTTAATATTGAATTCTTCAAGAGAATCATCAAATATCATTGAAAGTTTGTTTTGGTAAGTCCTTTAAAACCTACTAATACCCGCCTTCGGCTGACTTCTCGCCTAGCCAGGCGGGCTTTCCCCCCTGGACTCCCGCCAACTGGTTCAGGCCGCCTGCGGCGGACCCTAGCCTTTTCTTGACTATGAGTGCCGCCCGACCATTCCAATCCAGTGCCTGCTTGAGACTTTGTTTACATAGAATATATAAATGCAAAGGATACATAAATATTTCTCTATACATTTCGTATGGGAGAAATCGTAAATTCAGCAATTAATAACTCAAAAAGTTATAGGAATTTCGGGACCCGAGTATTTTTCCTGGACTCTCCTTAACGTCCTCTATAAGACTGCAAAATTTCGTTTTAAAATTCCAAAGGAAGTTGGTCAAAAAGAGCCTGACAGATGGACACTTCGCTATTATATATATATATATATATAGAAGATTTATAATAAGTATCAAAAATTATTAAAGAAATCATAAATAAATTAATGCATTTCTATCCTTTCATGATGGCATATTCACAAAATTATTTTTTTTTATTCAATACTAAAAATTAAATAACGTTAAAGGATTCTTTATATATCTTAAGGTGTCCTTCCCTCTACGGTCAATCATTTTGATCAAAAGATTGAATCCAGCCAGGTTGACCGTCTAGGAACCTGAAGACGCTTGAGGGTGATTGATCGAAAGTTTTCAATCATTTGTCTCAATCAATTGATCGCCTAGGCCCAGTTTAATCATTACATCAGATATCAAAGAATGTAGAAAAAAAGCCCACAAAGTTCAGAAAATTAGTCTGTGAGCCTCATAATGGAATTGTAATTGAATAAATACTCATGAGGAAAGCGATTTCTTAAGTTTTGATCAAAAGATTGAATGTTTGATTGATTGAAGTGCGCGTCAGTTGATTGACTGACCGTTTGATCACATTGATTGACCGTGAGGGCCTCCTTTAAAGGTAGGAATTTCAATCTTTAATTTAAAGACACAACTTTAACAAAACTAGACTATGTTTCAATTAGAGTTGGGTTTTATACATGATTTTGTAGTTTTTTACAAAAATCCCAATATAAAATGTATAAAACTCGGATGCCAACTCTGGTTTCAATCCTAACGAGAGGTTTAAAGGTCCAATGGCATTTAACGGACGTTTTTACAACCCGGCTAAAATCCTTAAAAAAAACTTATCCAAAATTTTTTTCATTATTTTGAAGGTTAGATTTAAAAAAAAAATAATAGAAAGGAATTGTTTTTATTAAAAAAAGCATTAAAAATTTAATAAAAAGAAAGCATGCATCTATTAGGTTGAAATGCAATTTAAAGAAGCATTTAATTTAATTCAAAAATAGAGATATAGAGAGATAGAGATAGATTGTTTTTGATTAAAGAGAAGAAGAATCGTTTCATGCGGAATGATCGATCGATCTCCTACCACAAGAAAATTTTTCAAAGTTGATTCAATTCCTTCTTCTTAACATTGAACAACAACAAAGGAGAGTAAAAATTTTGTTAGGAGAAGGAAGGAAATTGTTTTTTTGTTTGATCAGGCGGTGTCTCTTCCTGAATTTCTCTCCAGTACACACACAAAAAAAATCCTTTTTAAAAAAGATTATTAATTTTTAAAATGAAGAAGAGATAGATAAAGAGATAGTAGAGAAGAGAAAGAGAAATTTGCTAAATTGAATGGCGAATACCGCCTGAGAATTGAGGAATCGTATATTTTTCCGAGGACGAGTTTCCCTTTTTGTCCCGGCACTTACCTCTGAATCCAAACGACCTGGTTTCAGTGGCTTGCTTGTTGTCCCGTGCTTCTGAAATTGTCCAAACAAACAATAAAATTAATGTTTTTGTAATTAATTTAATGTTTTATGGCTGTGGAGAGTTAATCAGGAAGCCGAAAGGAACTTTGCAGCCTGTAAATACCTATTTAATTTATTTAATCCTTAGTACAAGATTGAACATTAAAGTCTGTCTTCAAGAAATAATAAGAGACCTGGATAACGGAAGTGGCACGACTTGGGGAATGGCACGGGGAATGGAGAAGCTAGGCTCCCCGGGAGTATACCGTAATTGGGTACAGCATGCTCAGACCAACGCCCTTCTGACCAGGATTATACAAGCAGACTGAAGCAGAATCGACAGCTCGTCCTTTTGTACATACTACAGAGATATCAAAGAGGAAATTGATATGGAGAGCTCTTTAAAGGACGAGAGGACAAGATGGATAAGGGCGAGATGCTGAAACCTGATGGGAGGAGGAGGGTAGTGGATGGAAGGAGCATGCAGGATCTTCTGCAATTCGGGGAGTGTGAAGAGGTAGTGCGACTGCTGGCCAGAAAGAGTGGTGGAAGAAGCTGAGAGGTCATAGAGTTGACGAGAAACTGATGGAAGTGCTGAGAGCGGTGGAGAAACACTGGGCAAGATAGCCCAAACCCTATAGATTACGGCTTTTGATACGATCATTAATCCTGAACATTAAAATACCTAAGATCGTAAATTATTTGCCCTGATGAAGGTCGTGATAGACCACCGAAACTTCGACAAGTAAAAATTAAATAAAAGATTTTTTATTTAATCTCCTGGCTGCAAAGTTTCTTTTCCCTTCCGGATTAATGTTTTTGTTTTTAGAAAAATACTCAAGAATGACCCACCAAGAGTGTAAATTCCCCTCCGCAATGCCATAAAAGAACAAAAGATCAGTCAATGCTCGAGATTTAGGTCCAAGCCATTCGCCAGAAAATGTTAAAAACTTAGACAGAAGAAAATTGAGTATGGTTTGAAAGACAAAAGTAATGAGGGAAGGGGAGCAGAAAGAAATATGTGTACTGGGGATAGAACAAATACCATAGAAAGATGGAAATATTTACGTACGGAAGTAACGAGAAGAGGTTTTTGATCAGTAAAATGGATTTAGATTGGTCAAGTGTTTCGTTTGGAGTGGTGCTGTGAGGCTTAGACATTGTTAAAGAGAGATAAGGGAAAGATTGAGGATTTTGAAGTTATTTGGAGAAGGATGTTGAACGGAAGTAACGCAAGGTTAGAAGAAAGATCAAGACAAGGATCGCAATGGCAAAGGAGGCATTTAATAGAAAGAAGATGTTTTTGGTCAGTAAAATTCAGAAAAAGATTGGGCAAGTGTTTCATTTTGATTCAACTTCCTTTTATTCTGGCCAATCAGTGCCCTGATAGGCATAAGGAGTTCGTTGTGGTACTATGCTACGTTAACATCTCCAAATTTTTTAATATATAGAGAATTTTTCGGGTATTATTAATTCAGAACCCTCTTAGAAACTCTCTCAGAAACTAAATATCTTCCAGAATTATGAGAATTTTACAGAGCATTATGGGTAATTCATTTTAGAAGAAGGGAACATCTTTTTAGGAGGTGCAAAGCATAATTATTGAGATGACTTATGATGTGAGAGTTTTATGGAAATGATGGGGGATGAACTAACTCAAATCTACCCCTCCTTCTTCTCATTACACTTATCTAACAAAGTTCAAGTTCAACTCCAAGCCTATTTAGAAATCAATGGTAATTTTTTCTTGAGTATTTTTCAGATGAAATGATTAAGTTGACTTTTTTTTACTTTCTCGTACCCTATATATGAAATATATAGAGAGAGAAAGTATTGCGATCATGTCAAAAATTCGATGTCGAGATTTTGATGGATATACATGTTTTGAGGTCCCCTGAGTCCAAAAAAGTGGGTCCCGCAAATTGGTCTGTGTGTGTGTATGTATGTGTGGACAGATTTTTAGCATGAAGGAATTGAGCTACCGGATTGAAATTTTATATTTAACTTAGGTACCTTCCCACACGCTCAAAATAAGCTTTTGAACAAAATCGGCCAAAAAGTACTAGTACTTTACTGATGTACTTTTTCAGTTTTTTTCGATTTTCTCAAAATTCCCTCCAAGGATTTTTTTTAAAATTCAAAAATCAATTATTTTTTAGATGCTCTTTAAAATGTATATTCTCATTTTGCCGTTGAATTCTTCTGGAGACCACTTTACTCTTGTTCTTTTAGCATGAAGGAATTGAGCTACCGGATTGAAATTTTATATTTAACTTAGGTACCTTCCCACACGCTCAAAATAAGCTTTTGAACAAAATCGGCCAAAAAGTACTAGTACTTTACTGATGTACTTTTTCAGTTTTTTTCGATTTTCTCAAAATTCCCTCCAAGGATTTTTTTTAAAATTCAAAAATCAATTATTTTTTAGATGCTCTTTAAAATGTATATTCTCATTTTGCCGTTGAAATCTTCTGGAGACCACTTTACTCTTGTTCTTCATAGGAAAGATAGAAATGGTTGCCATGGTAACCGAATTTAAATCTTTTTCTTTTTATTAGATTAAAAATCAATTATTATTTAAATTCCCATTTATTTGTGTCTTTAATTGCTTAGGAGAAAACATATATATATCTCTCTCTCTCACTTGCAAACATTATCGCCTGTCTCTCCGCCTTCTCTCATAGGCCTAATGTTAATTTCCTATAGGGATTTTTATGTTAATTTCGATTCAAAAGGGGGTCCCCTTTAGAACTTTTTAGGCATTTAAAATTTTTTTTCCAATTCTTATGAAATTTTGTATTTATTTACGATTCTCTATTGTGTATAAAATGTCCAAATATGAGATTAAAATTTTTAAAAATAACCATAGTTTATTTGAAGCAGTCAACATTTAAAATCCAAGTTTGAAACTAAGGTGCTATCGGAAACTAAATATATCTCGACACAAAAAATCTGGTGTGACCAGCACAGTGCGCAACTTTCTCTTACCGAAGGGTAAGAGAAAGTTGTGTGCTGTGCGCCAGTCACACCAGATTTTTTAAAATTGTTTGAGTTAAATAATTATTCACTTACCCCTGGTCTGGGTAACGACATATAAACCTGTTTATCAGCCATTCTGGTCTCACATACTTCTACCACTTCTTTTGCAACTGTGCTTACATCAGACACAAGTGACTGCCACATATCAGCAAATACTGAAAAATAAATAACACAATGTCAACTCCTGAGTGCACATTTTTTTTTTAATTCTTCAACTATTCGAATTTTATTTATTTAAATTAAAGTATACCGAATACAGCAAAATGGCTGCTTAGGGTGTATAATTGTTACAAGAATTTATTAGCTATTCAACTGCAAAACATCGACATGAAAAGACATCATACTCGGGTAGCCAAGATCAATCATCAGATTAGTATGCAGGAACTATCTAGTTACTCAGCTAAACGTACGGACACGACAGAACTGGTAAATCTACAACCTGCTGGTAGTGACACGGAAGGAATTAGATACTAAAGTTTTTCGGTATTTTGGACATATCAGAGCATGAGATCTCGTTGATTAGTCCTGTATATAGAAGCAGAGCCATAGGCAGGGAGGGGAATACCTTGCGGAACATACTATTTTGATTACACATCGGTTCTTATGGAAACCTGCTCTCGTTTGTGGAATTGTTGAAATAAAATCAGATCTTTTCTATTTGAATTTTGGAAAAAATCTTACTTTCGTAATATTGAACCATAGTAGGATTTCATGAGGATTTACTCTTTCCTAGACACCACATCTCTCAGCAAGTCCCTGGCATCCCCAGATAATATACTACTTAGGAGGCGATCTAAAATTGAGGGTGAGATTATCTCCCAAAAGAGACTTCAGCTAAACTCTAACCCAAGTTGTGTTCAAACTTCAAATCAGTAATTGGCTTAACCCCTTCAAATTCCCCCTCTTCATAAAATACAATACAAAATTTACCTTCAAGGTTTTCTTTGGCGATTTTTGACGTTGCATGAAGCGAAAGTGTATGGGCTGCTGTTAAAACTTGTGGGCCATATATTCTTAAATTAATCTCTGTATATTTGGCTGAGACTTGAAGAGCGTCACTTGACGCAATATGCCGCAAAAGTTTACACACCTGAAAAAAAAAACAATCTCTTATATAACACTTTTTAAGCCCTCGGGGCATGGCGTAGAGGTTAGCGTGCTAACCTCATATACCAAACGTCGCGGGTTCGGACCCCAGGCAGTCCGATGATTTTATTTAAGCCAATTGGATACCAAATGGCTTAAATAAGAATGCCTGGACCCCAATATATATAATTTAATAATAACGGATATCGTAAATGTCTTAAATGGCCTAAGTTGCCGAAAAGACAGTGTGAATGTGTGTGTGAGTGTGAGTGTGAATGAGAAAAAAGTGTGAGTGTTTTTTTTATTTAAAAAAAAAAAAAAAAACACTTTTTAAATACTATTGGAAACATCGTTTAAAATAATAAACAAATTTTTCTGTTGTATTACTATTATTATTTTTTTAGACTAAAGAAAAAATTAAATTACCTCAAGGATATGTTCGATGTATTCATGAAATCTGACCCCACATTGTTCCAATCGATCAGGATCTGAAGCTAACGCCATATTCCTTATAGCGCCAAGCATATCGTGCCCTGCATTGATAACGGTACCAAGATCAGTAGCTTGTTCCACTGTGGTTTGTTGTAGTTGCTCTCTCAAATCGCCACAAGCTCTCATTACACCTGCAACTGCCTCTTCCATCTCACCGCTTGGCGATTCCCCAGCTTCACATTGCTCCTAAAATTATTTAAATTATAATATCAGAATTTAGAATTGTTATTGTTAATAGCAGAAATGTATTTACTAATGAAATGCCAGCCCGAAGTAGTTGATTCAATTCAAGTTTAATTCGATCACAGAGAAGAAGAATATTCCTCTCTATGTTCATGACTTGTGTACGCTGAATCAGTGAAATCTTGGGTCCTTTCAACGATTGTGTCAAGTGCAGCTGTGAGACGTTCTTTACAATCAGGACCGATTAACGTTAGCCGGGTCATTTCAACAAGATCTTCGAAAAATTTCACAGCTCCTGATACCGTTTTACTAGCATCCCAATCCTCCTAAAATTTTAAAATAAAATTACAAAAGCACATGATAAGATAAATTGGTATTAAGTGTGGAAAATGAAACATATCACCTCGTGTTTTTTTTTGTTTAATTTAATATATCATAATAATTCAGGTTTAGATTCCATTTAGAGGTTTTAATTCTAGATAATTTTGCACACATCTTTCCTTTTAGGGTTATCAGAGGCTAAGCTGTGGATTAAGAATCTTGAGTTTCAAAACGAAGTTCAAGTCCTCCTTACAGGACAGGATTTGGAGGACTCTTAATGGACAACGATGGAGAACAATAGACCAGTAATGATCACAGTTCAGAATTCCTCAAGTTCAAATATATTTACCAATGAGGTAATCGAAAGTTGAGTGATATGCTATCACATTGTTGAGTCACTTTAAAAAAACAAGGGTAACAATAATAAACTTACATCAGCGGTGGTTTCTCCTGCCCAACAATCAGCATCCTCTACCGAGTTGAGCAGCACAATCCAAAGCACCATCTTTAACGACAAAGTGAATAAGGTCCATAGCACGACGCATTTGACAAAATACAGTATCACGATTCTCCCGAGCTGAAGAGCAATCAGGATGACGAAGGCACGTCTAAAAAACAAAAGAAAGAGGAGGATCATACAATTCAGATCAAAAGAAATCTTATAATGTTACCTTGCTCGATGTCAAAAGCATCATGGTACTCCTTTCAAGCACTTGTCTTGCAGCAGCCATTTGGGCTCGTCGTCGTTCATCTTTAATATCCGATTGTCGATCACCAGTAAGATGTGCCAATTTCAACCATTTCGGCACCAAATTGACTGAATGCTTTGACGAATTCAGTGAAATTACTTACACCTTCGAGACGACCCAAACTTAGAGCAACCTTTGGACAAAAAAATTGTAATTATTAACTATCAACAATGGTGTGACTGGTCGCACAGCACACAACTAGAGGTAAGAGCTGGTCACACCAGATA